>MU865298.1:397959-463597 GCA_033297215.1 Podospora fimiseda | reverse complement strand
GGCTGGTAAAGAATACTTGGCATTGCTAAGTTTTTTTGTTTTTTTTTTAAACTTAAATTATAATGTTTAAAAACAAAAATTTCTTTATCTTAAATCAGAGGCCTTTTTTTTTTTTTTTTTTTTTTTTTTTGGTTCCAACTACCTATCGTTTAGTCGAGATGCCTTACGCTTACTTACAAGCACTTGGCACCGAGAGTAATGGTGTAGCGGTTTCAAGTCTCGCAGAATACCGATGACACGAACAAGGGAGATACCTAGACATCCGATTTTTAGCTGAACACAAATGACCACGAAGCTCCCATGGGATCATCCACGTGTATATTGTGCTTGATGGGAGTGAAGATGAAAATTCATCCGTTCCTTACCATTGTCCACATCGCCCACGTGCTCATGGATGGGTTTTCAGCCATAAGTAAATTGCAACTTGGTTTTGAGACGAATCTTGTGCCAAGATAAAACTTGGATCAGAGTGAAAGTGAAGAGAAAAAGTGAAGAGAAAAAGTGAAGAGAAAAAGTGAAGAGAAAAAAAAATAAGAAAGAAAAGAGAATGTATCCCTGGTCGGGTTCGAACCGACGTCTCCTGGTGTCTTAGGTGGTTCGGGAAAATCAAACGCTAAGAAACTTCAGATGCTAACCACTGCGCTACGAGGACGGAAGGAATACTCTTCCTACTCTTCCTACTCTTCCTACTCTTTCTGGAATCTAAATAGTCCCGGGGAATAGTCTGGCTGTGCTCGTGGAAAGGTTCTGGTTCTGGTTGTGGTGGGTTGTGTGGATTGAGCATGATGTAAGTGGCGGCCTAGGGTTGGGTGAGACCTTATCACGGACTGGAAAACAGATCACCACATCCCTTCTTGTGATTCAAGAGTATCTATACTGTGTATGGTCACTGATATGACTGTGGAAATGTGCTGAGGAACCCCATGTTGTCTCGTGAAGATACCTATTCAACTACAGGTACCGTTGTTCGGGACGGGATATCAGTCTTGTGCTTCTTGGCTCAGATCTAGAAGGTAGGTAAAACATGTTAAGACCCGGGGAAGTTATGTCACCCTGTCAGTGGTCCTGGAGGGTATTGGTGACTTAGCTGAAATCGAGAGACGGAGAAATAGTCTCAAGTCCACAACCTCAATCCTCTCCATATTCAGGTTATCGTGAGTCAAGCTTGATGACGAACACGTAACACCACCAAAGCCTACTTCAGTAAAGACGACCATCTTCACGTTCCGTAAAATGTGACACCTTCTCACTGTTACGACAACGAATGTCCTGTACTCCCAGCCCACAGCATTGTAAACAGTCCCGTTCTCGATTCCCCGTCAATCATCAGTATCAACCACCTGTACGTGCCTGTCAACTTCTACCCCTCCACCAGCCACAAAACCAACCACAACCAAAACCTTCCTCATTCCCACACTCTCCTCTGCCTGGCCCTCCGGAGGGTATTTAAGTTCCAGTTCTGACCAAGTCTTTCGTCCTCGTAGCGCAATGGTTAGCATCTGAAGTTTCTTAGCGTTTGATTTTCACCCCAGCGAATACCTAAGGGCAGCGGAAGACGTCGGTTTGAATCCGACCGAGGACAATATCTTTTTTTTAATTGTGTAAATAATTGTAGAGGGACCGCATATCCCATAGGGATGGAGGCACCGCCTCCAGCGGCGTAAGATCAATAATAATAATCTTTTTTTAATTTTGTTTTTAAGTGTATCACTGCCACGTATCAAAACCTCACACGACTTCACCACACTTCGTATACCTCACCCGACATCTACTATAAACAGCTCGAGGCACTCTACTATATAAACCTCAAAGCTTCTCAATAATTGACCCAACTCACTTACTCCTCAACTCAAACATCACTCAGTCACAGCCCTAGATAACCGCTGACCCCCATTAATTATCTCTTTATATTCAAGCTCAGAAACAATGCTACCACTTGGAAGTCCATCGATATCAAGAATATATCAAGGAGTCTCAAAGGCTTTGCCATAAATGCAGGATGGGACGTTGCAGGTATCGTGATGAGAGCGGGAAGAAAGATGAGTTGTAATGGAAACTTGCGTCCATGAAACAAAACCATAAAATATGAAATTATGGCCTGGAATTAATAGAAATAACATGAATCCGAATTCTTGATAATGGTCAAGCAACATGGTTTTTAAAATTAGGTTTTAGAATTAGAATTAATATCTTTTATTTTTATTTTCGCACTTTGATAAAACAGTGATTTAATGTGTCCTGTATAATATGTACACAAAACACCATGATCCGATCCAAGCTATGTTTCCAGCTCCATCCACAGCGCGCAGTAGACTTCCCCAACACAAGCTGGTTGTTATGTATCACCCCCGACAAACTCGTGACCAGAGCGGCAAAGGATGAGCACGTAATTTTACGAACCAACAGTAGCAGACACCATCTACTGAAAATGGTAATATGCGAATCCCAGAAAGTCATATGCGAGTTGGAAACTTGGAAATGATAGGTCGCACTTGATATGCATTGTTCATTGTTGTTCAAGTTGTCTTTGCGAGTATCGGCAATTAATCCACGTGGACATGCTTTGTGAAAGTCACAGGATGGCGTAACCGTTGCCATCAGACGAACAAAGTCAAAGAAGATTACTGCAGCAATGCCACGAGGTAACCGTTCCCACGGGCCGGTGGTCACGACCAACATCAGGTGTAACGGCCGCCTTCAACGGTTGATCAGCATCAACCATCCCGTGTAGATCAACCCTATATGAACCATCACATAATAAACACACATCAAAAAAAATCACAGAAAGTAGTTGCCAAAGGGAGTAGTTTTTATCATTTTTCATTTTCGTGCCGAGAATAGAGTTATATGCAGTCAAAACCAAGTAAACAACAATCCTCGAGCCCTTTAAAAACAAACTCCCTCTGGTGCTTTTTTTCCTCCTCACACCAGATTTTGTCCTTCCCAAATCTAAACATAAAATGCCCAAAGAGAAGAGAAAACCAAATGCCAGCCAGTAGCCCCCTCAATGTTCAAAAAACACCCGTGGTGCTGCTGTCCGTGTTTGTCACGCTGTTTTCGGTTCCAAAAAAAGCGCGCCCCTGAGGTATCAAAAAACAAGACTCCGTAAAAAAAGATCCCCAATCATCTCTGTCCCCGAAGAATTAAATAAAGCGTTCCTTGTTTGTCGCTTATATGATCCACGAAGTGAAGTAAAAAAATCTCAAAGAAATGGCGAAGGCTGTGTTGGTGTGATTCGTATGCGGGTCATCAATGCCAGATCGGTGGTTCTAATGTCAAAATATGTGCGCGCTATGGTGAAACGATATACAATTTCCCTTATGCCAGGAGAGCGGCAGCGGCACCGAGAGCACCAAGGAGGAGAGCGGGCTGGACGAAGAGACCGCCAGCGCCGGCGGTGGGAACGCCAGTGGTAGCGGGGCCAGTCTCGCCAGGAACCTCGACGACGGTGGTCTGGGTGATGATGGGCTTGGTGGTGAAGCCGACGCTGCCGGTAGGACCGACGGTGGCAGTGCCGTTGGACAGAGGGAAGCTCCACGAGGTGACGGTTGAGGTGGTGGTAGCAACGGTGGAGGTGGAGGGACTGTAGTTGGGGCAAGCAGTGTTGGTTGGGTTGCACTGAGTGATGGTGACGGTCTGGGTCTGGGTGAGAGTAGAGGTCTCAGTGGTGGTAATGTCCTCCTCGGCGTAGGCCACAGAGAGGCCAGCGGCCAGGACAGCGATGATGTTCTTGAACTGCATTTTGAAATATGTTGTGTTTTTGTGTGGTGAAGTGAAAAATAACTCGACGACGAGAGTAACCTGGTTGAATGAAGATGCTTTTTAAAAAAGAGTGTGAGGCAGAAATATGCCGGAATGTAAAAGCAGAAAAAGAGAATGTGGTGGTTACTCCGAAGCTGGGATGGCTGGGTGAAGAAGAAGAGAAGGGAAGCGCGAAGCGGCTGACGGGCGGGAGTGCTTCCTTTTAGACAGGCACTCAGGACGGGAACCCAACGAAGGGACAGAGATTTCTGGGGGCCATGGGTTGCAGCGGGGGGGCGGATGTGAGCAGGGATTCAGGTCATAGCTAGCCATGGCGACTCCTGGGTCGGACGAGTGCCGCGTACCTTGCAGCAGGAAAAGCAGTTCGGAAGCGGGCGTCTCTCATTGGTCAGATGTCATCTCATCTGCAGGAACGACAGGAGATGTAAAAATGTCAACCAACCAGTTTGGATGATGTGGATCCTTTCGCTTGGCAACTTTGCTGCCCCTGTCTAGCGCAATCCGTACCTGCAGGTTGACAGACTCAACGGCCCCGTCTGCCTTGGTCAAGAAGCAACAACTCATCAAATCAGCAATCGGATCGCAGAATGATGACAGCAGACTTGCATTTATTGATTGCCACGTACCATTTCTGTCAGAGAAGTTTTTTCTTTCGTTCGGCCTCTTCGGCTTCAATTTTTTGCATCATGATGTGATGTGCCGTTGAGGCGAGGAGTCACACTGCCACGCGCAAGGAGTCCCGCCCTGGCACGCCAGTTTCCGACAAAAGCACCGCTCGACTAAATTGGTGCGGGAGGCCACATTTGGAAGGTATAGAGAAAGTCGAGAAGGCTCTGCAGGTGCTTGGCTTGGAAGGGGGCCACGGGGGCCATCTCGGTAGTGCAAGATAGCAAATACGGATTTCAGGTTAATTTTCACCGTGTACAACATGAAGACGGTGTCACCAAACAAAACGGCACGCAGCATGATTCGCGCATGGGAAATGAGGGCTGAAAGCACGAAATCGAGAATCCGGTGTTGCTATCCGTCATCTGCCAGTTGAGTGGCAGAATCGAAGCGATTTGGAAAGACCGAAAGCGCCATGGGCTTGAAACCGCAAAGTCCCCCAAATTAAAAGAGATTTGTGGATTGTTCGTGGGTAGGCGGTGGAACAAGGTCGATCCAAGCACAACAGATTCCCCTTTCAATCTCCGTTAAATGCAGGCCCACCCGACATCTGGGGTCCTTTATATTGAGGACGCGAGCCATATCTCGACTATGGTGTTTCCAAGACCTGGCAACAAGGACTCCCCGCCAATCTGATCGGGCCCCTTTCAACCGTCGGCGACATCATCGGGCCTGGCCGACCATAGTTTATGGCCTGGGGCTCCGGATTCTTCCGTTTTCCCTATGCCATCACTTGTGAGCTTTGCGTCGGGATGGTGCTGCCATCAAAGTGTTTCATCAGGGCGTAGCGATTAACTGAATGCTCACCTCCTTGGAACCTCTTTCAAACACGGTGTGGTTAAATGTTGTCCAAGTTCCCGATGCCTGCTGAAAGGGTAATATTACGTATCTATACCTTAACCCAACAAGATCGCTACTTCATTCTACTTTTCTAATAGCCTTGCTAGTCATAAAATCAACTCATATCCCATAAGTTGCGGTGATTTCACTTACAACATTTATAGCAATCGGCGGAGATCTGATGTTGGACCCCTCGTTTCATGTACTGTCACGGCGTATTGGGAAATACTTTATGTCGCGGTATATTTAGACTTCAAACTTGTCCGATACATACCTCCCTTTTTCTCACTTGTACAGTATGTCAAGGGATAGGTATTGAGCCATCTTGAATTGTTTTATTCTACTTGGACTCTGAAATATTCAAAGACTTATGTTCCCATGTCTATTTAGATTTTTAATTTTATTATCAGAAAAATCACCAAATTGCATCCTCCGGCGCATCTCAGAACTTTCCACCGTGCCCCTCACTCAAAGCCAGAAGTGACCCCGCAAAAGTGGTTTGGTAGCCGACCACGCAGTTCCCGTCCCATTGTGCCTGGAACCCAATCTCCCCCAATACCAAATAAATAGAAAGTAGGGACGATACCAGGAAAAGGAGAAGAGAACTCTGGCGGAACACGCCACCACCATCATACAACACCGTCAGACAGACAAGACATCATCATAATGGCTTCTACACCCAGCGAGCCCAAGCCGTACTCTACGGACCCTGCACTCTTCATCTACACCTCCCTGACAGCCGGCTCATCCCACATCGTCACAGCCACATCCCGACTCGAAACCATCCTCCGCGCCAACCGCGTCCCCTTTAAGGCCATCGATATCGCAGTCGATGAAAAGGCACGCATGCTATGGGGTCGTCGCGCAGGCAAGGACGCCAGCGGCCGTCAGCGCAAGCTGCCCGGTCTGGTCCAAGAAGGTTTCGTCCTAGGTGTAAGTAACCCCCTTTTTATTCCCCATCCATTCTCCCATCACTTTACTAAACCTCCTTTTGACATCCAGGACCTCGTCGAAATCGAAGAATGGAACGAATACGGCGAACTTAAACAACACGTCAAGATCTACTACGACGAATTCACAATCCCCTCAATCAGCCAAGCTCCCCCTCCTCAACCACCTAAACCCGCCGCCGAGCCGATCCCTCTTATGGCACCTAAAGCTCCAGAACCCCTGAAAACAAAATCAACAACCACTACTACCCCAGCCGCAGGAGCTACTATAACCCTTCCTATTAGAAGCATCGCCGAAGAAGCAGCGCAAAAGGCCAAGCAAGTCCAGTTGCAAGCCCTCAGGGATAGAGTCCACAGTGCAAAGTCGCAAAGGGATGAAAAGGAAAAGGAAAAGGAAAACGCGGCACCAGCACCGCCGCCGGCTGGGTTACAATCACCTACTTCTACGGGATGGAAAGCGCCTGCTGCGGCTACTATTGGAAGCGATTTGCAGTCTCCTACTAGTACTAGTTGGAAGCCTACGGATGTGGACCCCCCGGTTAAAGAGCTGCATGGGAGTCCGATTGCTGCTGCAACCAAGGAGGAGATTGAGGCTGTTGAGAAGGCTGAGGCTATCAAGGAGGAAGAGGAAGAGTCTTCTGAAGAAGAGGAGAAGAGTAGTAAGGAGAAGGCAGCGGAGGTTAAGAAGTGATTTTGATTGTGATATGTCTATCTTATACGGGAAGAGTGGAAGTGTCCTTTGGTAATTAAAGGGGGGTGGTAAATAGTGTCATTTTGAGGATGTTTTTTTCTTCGATTTGTTATTGGCCAACATTTGCGCGAGAACTGGCAGGCGGATCTTTGGTTTTTCTGTTTGTTGATTTTTGCAGTCAAAATAAGAAAAACAGAGGGCCTTCAGAGAGGAAGGTGATTGTTGTTTATATCCATCATGGTTATCTTACAGTCCACGCTTTTATGTCTAACTATCTATATACAAGTTCCAACTGATTTATATATTTCCCAATGCCTGTTTTATTTTCACCTTCCAGTTAAATATGCCAAATAATAAACTAATTACACACGTCAAACAAAACGCATTATTAAAGATAAAGAAAACATTTACATGTTATATATAGACAACTAAATCATTATCCCCCCCCTCTCACACTTTTCACTCATACAACCCCTCATCATTATCCGCATTTCCATCCCCAAACGGAGAAGGTTTATTGGTCAAAGAAGCAGAAACCTCAATAGGAGGAACGACTTCCTTGCCCTTACCCTTATCCCTGTATCCATTACCACCGTTCACCTCCCCATCATCACCATCATCACTATCAACCCCAATAGCTTTTCCCTTTCCTTTAGCACTTCCAGACCTATTGCTGATCACACTCCTATTAGACTGACCAGAAACACTTCTCTTCCCACCACCACCACCACCATTCACAGCAGCAGCAGCAGAGTTTCCATTAACCCCAAGCAACTTTTGACCATTCATTTTGGCATCCTTCTTTTCTTTATCCTTTGGACCGCCCTCAAATTGCGCTCTGACGCGCTCGTAATGCGCTAGCTCACCTGCACTAACACTAGGAATCAACTCTCTATGAGCGTCCAAAAAGTCTTGTTCGGTGACCATGACCGCCGTGTCCTCCTTCGTGGCATAGTGATCGAAAAAGTAAGCCGTGGTAATAGGTTTCTTCTCGTTTGAGGCATTGATTGATTTGATCTTGTTGTCGACATAGGTGGCTTGTCGAGTGACGGCTTTGAGCATTGCGTCTGAGCATAAGGCGTAAAAGTCTGCACCGGTGTAGGTGAATGGAAGGCGTTCGGCTACGTTACGGAGGGAAACGGATGGATGGAGTGTGAATCTTGAGAGGAGGATACATGTTAGTAAATATGAATGGGGGAGAAGGTGAAAACACATACTTTCTAGTCAAAGCCTCCATAATAGTCAACTGCTTATCATGAGTATCCGAAACACCCAGATAAAGCATCTTGTCAAAACGTCCAGGACGCAACAAGGCAGGATCAAGCAAATCAGGCCGATTAGTAGCGCCAATGACGAACACTCCACCGCCGTTATCCCCGTCACCACCAGACATGCCGTCTAGCTCAGCAAGCAGCTGAGAGACGATACGGTCCATGACACCACCGCTGTCACCTTGATTGCCTCTCTTGGGAGCAACCGAATCCAACTCGTCAAAGAAGACGCAACAGGGTCTTGCGTCTCTGGCGCGCTGGAATACTCTACGCACGTTGGCTTCCGACTCACCAATGTACATGTTGAGCAACTCGGGACCCTTGACGCTGAAGAAGTTGAGACTGTACTCTGTAGCAATAGCCTTTGCCAACAACGTCTTGCCCGTACCGGGAGGACCATAAAACAAAATACCCGAGCGCTTCTTCATGCCCTTGGCGAAAAGTTCCGGTCTCTCAAGCGGCAGCTGGATAGTCTCCGTCACGGCCTCCTTGACATTGTTCAAACCACCCACGTCGTCCCAAGTAACGTTGGGGATCTTGGGCGCACCGATAGCGTCAGCAAAGTTCTTACGTGCTGCTTCGACGGCGACTTCGAAATCTTGCTTGGTGAGACCCTGAGCAGCCGGACCGCCAGCTACCTGGATATCCCGCACAGTGACGGCCTGTTCTTGCTTAGTAGATTTCGCGGAAAGCTGTTCCAAACGGCTGCGTTGAGCAACCAGAGCCCGGTCCACAACATCGACCAGGTCACCTGCTACCAATGCGGCGGTCTTCAAAGCGATGCCGCTGAGCTCAACCTCGGGATCAAGAGCCACACCCTGATTATCAAGAATCGTCCGGAGAATGCCCTCACGCTCCCCTTCATCAGGAGCATTCATTTCCAGCTCGTGGGTGAAAAGGGCCCTAATCCCATCAGGGACCTTCTCCACTTCTGTCGTGGTAGCAATAAGAACCCTGGCATCAGCCAGAACCTCCTTGAGGGAGGTAACCATGCGATCTGCCGTAAGAGCCTCGATATGACGAACAAGAAGGGCACAGCAGTCAGGACCGCAGCTCATAGCTCTCTCCGCTCGAGACGTCAAAAAGCCAGCAGTCTTGACATCACTTCCACCCGCTCCAGAGTCATTGACAATATCATACGCATCCAGAGTAAACGTATGCAGACCAATATCCGAACACGCCTGCGTGGCAGTGAATGCCTTTCCGATACTGCGCTGAGTGGAAACCAGCAAAATCGCAACAGGCGGCATATTAAGGTGAATAGCCGGCTTGCTCGTAGCAGCAGCCATCAGTTCTCTCAACTTTCTCCTCAATGGTGAAATAAACTGTTTCTCCGGCTCAAGCATAAGCGGGCTCGCAAGACTCTGAGGCTGCCTCGGCAACTTATCAATACCAAGATAATACCTCCAGGTGCTAGAAGTAGTGCCAGGAACACGGCTCGTAACGGAGCCAGTCTGTTCCAAATGTGCAAGAGAAATATCAACACAAGCAACTCCACCCCAAGGGTCCTCCTCTTCTTCCAAGTCCTCAGGGGTATCCTGCTTCACGGGCGAGACATGTCCAACCTTGAACCAGGCGACTTCATCAAACTTCAGGGTACGGTCAGCTCTTCTGGAAGTGATCAAGCCAAGGACATCATCGATAGCAGAGTCATCTCCCAAGGCGGTGGACTCTTGAAGAGCCCGTCCAAGCTGCGTATCGATCGGAACGGCGATCAAGTCGCCAGCCTTGACCACGCGCAGTCTCCTCTCAAAGTAAAATTTTAACCCAGCCATGACGGCAGTTTGAACGTCTCTTTCCACACCAATCGGGGTTCTGATATGCTGCAAAATGACTTCGCGAGCAAATGGAGGTTGAACAGGGGCGGTGGCTTTTGCCTGTGGCCCCTTTACGCTGTGGGCGGGTGCCTTCTTGATTAGCGAAAGTCGGAGGTAAGGGGGGCTGTCCAAGTTCGCCAGAGTAACAGGCGAGATGTAAACTGTCGGAGAAGAAGGCTTTTGAACCTGAGATTCAAAAAAGGACATCTTCCGGCCTTTATGCTTGGAGCTTGGAACCCTGGCAACTGGGCGGGATGAGTAGCCCTCGGGCAATCCATAGACTCTTGCCGGTCGCCACCTCACTTCCTCTGGGTCTGGGTCTACAAAGCTGCCCAGACCAAACGGGCCAAAGCCATTCGATGGAGGTTCTTGGGCTGCTTCAACACGCACCCAGTCGCCGGAGAAACAACCTATCCTGGGCAAATCCCTGATATCCACATATATGCGCGCCTCTTCGTCGTCTTCGGGGACGGGCTTGGGATGGAGGACATCAGGTGGAATGGGCTGTACCAAGCCTTGTGCCTTAAAGAGACGGCCTCGTGGTCTGTCCGGCCTGGCAGTCGTAGCGGTGAAGCTGGAAAACACAGACACGGCGCTGCTCATGGCGCTTGCCTTCCGGTTCCTGCCTCCAATGGTCGTCGGTGTACCTATTCCACTGGTAATCGCTGATGTAAGGGTCGGGGCGTGGAGAGAGATCATGTCATCCATTGAATCGTCTGACAGAGCATCCTCCTCCTCTTCACCTTCCTCAGCTTCGGTCTCAGTCTCATCGGCGGGCGCATCAGTCCGGGACCGTTCCTCGGTGGCAGAATAGAACTGATCGTTGGCAGTATCTTCATCCTCCTCAGCACCGCCGTTGATCCGGGTTTGTGGTATGGGTGGTCCAGAGCGGTTATGTTTAGAGTGTATACGCCCACGTGAAACGATGATTTTGGTAGTCGGCGCAAGAACACCCTGGGAGACAGGCTCGCAAAGTGTGATCTTACCCGGGTTTGGCGGAACGTGGGTAACTGGGTGAGGCGGAAGCGGGAGCGGGAACAAGTCGCCGGTGTGAACCACCCTCAGGCTGGTGAGAGCGGTTCGTAGAGCAGTCGTTAACCGGTCCTCAGGGGTTGCGCCATCGGGCGTCTTCCCAGTGCCATTGGTTGGGTGTTCTTGAAAAAATGTACCCTCTCCGTTTTCCAACCTTTTTGCCAGTTCTCCCTCAAGGCTCACAAACACAGTATTCAGAGCAATAGCAGTTACGTCCAGAACCAGAATCTCAATCCCATTTCTGCTATGGCTCGAGAGCCTCGAAGGTGCTACTTGTTTGAGGTTCACGGCAAAGGATTGTAAAGCCAGAGACTTGGGCGAGAATTGTACGGTATTCGGGGCCAGGGCCGAGGATCTGGTAACGGGGACTATGGACCAGTTGATGGTTTCGGGGGTATGGTTTGGAGCCCAGGGGGCAATCGCAACATGGAGGGTTTCTGGTAGAGATGGAGCTTGGTCTTCGTCATCCGCCACTGTTGCACACATGGAATTAGCACCCGGAGGAGGTCCGGAGAGAATGGAGGTAACCAACAATCTTGAAGGTGTGGGAATAGTTCCGCATACAAGTCCTGAGACAGTATACCGACATCACTCTTGACATGGTCATCCAAAACCAGACGCGCTGCAATGGCCGGTTTGTCCTGTCTGCGCCTGCGCACACGCCGCCTCTTGCGCAGAGATATACCGGTATCAGGAACTGCCATGGTGTTGCCGGGTTCGAGATATTCCAAAAATTGGGTGAATCAATGTTTCGTTGGTCGCGTGGGATCGTGGGATCGTGCAACGGACCGGGAGAGTTCGAAGGGGGGTGGGTAGGGTAAGGTCAAGATGAAAGGGTGCATGTAATAAGGTACCTCTTTGAGATACTACCCATGCATTCCCTGCCGTCCAAAGGCCCGGGTCAAAGGTTACAAAAAGAGGGCAATGAATCTCAAAATAGATTTCAACGCTCCAATTGCAATTAGACAACAGAAACAAGATGCAGACCTGTTCGTCGCAAAGCACTGGCGCATCTAACTTAAGGTATTAGACCCGCCATTATATTTGGGTCCAGCTGTCTGCAGATGGCTTCGGCTTCACTTTCGCCTCGGTAGATCGCGTCGCTGGCAGTCAGGCGCGGGTCCTCTTACCCAGTGAGGGGACAGGGGGAACCCTAACCCTTCCAAAAACCCGGGAGCCAAGATTTGGGCCCGATGCTCTCCACACAATCACAATCATCTTCACATGCTTCATAACAAGCCCTTTTCTCGGCGCTCATATAACCCCAACCTTAACGCTCTTATTTCTATTTATATGTCCTAGGAAATTGGAATTATATTCTACACATTATCAAGTCGACAAATCCTCACTGCTACTAGATTGTACTCCTTCCTCTTGAGCCTCGTCGACATTTCTAGGCTTCCACTGAGGCACATCTTCACACCCTTTGGGCACACGACACATATCCCTCACATCACATGTCTTCCACAGCACTTCCTTCACCTCATCAAACACTTTTCCCACCGCGTCCATCGCCCAAATCACGTCAAGATGTTCATACTCAGGAATGACCTTGCTATGAACCACCCTCACATGCGGTTCTGTTCCCCTCTCAAATCGTCTTAACAACTTCCCCCCATCAACCAGATCATCATTCCCCGCCACCCACAACGCAAAAGGTGGCGCCCTTTCATCATACCAAGCCTTCGAACCCCTTGGTCTCTTTCTCTTCTCCTCTTCCGCACCTGCTTCCTCCTCCCTGACTCCCTGCTCTCCATGCATATCCCTCTCCACCCTTGTCAGAACATCTTCTCCCTCCCGTTCCAACCGTTGCCGTTCCTCATCCTCCCTCTCTTCAGCCCTCCACTCTTCCTTGGTAGCCAGAATGCATTTGTGCTTAGCAAAACACTCCCTGCCCAACCACCACCTCATCGACTCGGACGACACATATACGGGCGCAAACTGAAACATTCTGTCCCTCAATCCCCTATCCCACCTCGTATCAGTCCAATTGAACAGGAACCCAAAGACCTTGTACCCCAACCATCCATAAAGCTTTGGATGCAAAGTTTGATGCATCTCCATCATGAACGGGATGAACGCGTGAATCCCAAACATCAACCTGAACATGGCAGGTGATATGACCCTCATAAACTTGAAATACATTTTCCCAATCAAAGGTCCTGCATAAGCAGCTGGGGCCAAGGCGCAAAAGACAGTCAGTTTCTCCCCAAGATCTGGGCGTTGCTCCTTTGCCAGTGCGACGAGAGCTTGTGTGGTACCCTGGGAGTGACAGACAAGTCCAATCTTTTCGAACCCAGTTTCGTAAAGCACCCGAGAGGTCAAGGCTGGCAGATCAAAAATTCCCATCTGGCGAATGTTCCACGCCCACATACGCGGGTCGGCATATGAGAGAAGCGCATGCTTGGGTGTGAAGCCGCATCGATTGTTACCGAGCCAGATGTCGTACCCAGATTTGCAGAGGTAGAATGCCAACGAGGCGTCATCGTTTGTACAGTAAGCCCCTGATGACTGCAGAAGCCCATGGATGAGGAGGACAGGAAACTTGGGTTTCGATGGCCGCGCATCCGAATCAGTATTTGGGGATTGTGGTTGACGAGGGGAGGTAAATGATTCTGGGCCTCGGTCGGTTCGAAGCTCTTCTGGGAGTGGCGTATATTGTTTTGGATCGTAAACGTGCCATAGATCAATCAAGAACCCATCTTCAGTCTGAACCTGGAATTCTTCGATATCCAGGCCTACACGGCGGGCATAGTAGGCCGGATCGCAGACGATAGGGTCTGGACCGCCTTCTCTGGGTGTGTAGCCATCTGCATCAGCAGAGACTTTACCTGATTTGTCTTGCCATTCCTTTTCTTTGTCCCTCCTGAGATTGTTCAGTCGTAACTCCTCCTTGTAAAAAGGTCGGCTGAGTTCAGGATCTGTCAGCGTTAACTTCAACCAAATACTCCGCAGGGCCGGGAGAATGCTCGTAAAAAGTGCCCCCAGAACAATGACTCCCAAGAATGCCAGGCTGAGAAAGAAGGACGATACTCGAAAGATGACGCATTGAACATTTCGAAGAAAGGATGGTGGCCCGTATAAAGGCAATGGTGGGAAGAGCGGGTTCGTGTGCGAAGGGGGCAAAGACCGTTTGAGGCTCCCATCAGTTGACTTTCGTGGTCTTCCAGTCTTTTGCTCAGACTCTTTCAAACTTTGGTGGTCGTGATGCCCCGTTATTACCTCTTCACGTAAAACATTGAGTTTGTGAGCTTCTTCAAGTGGAACTGTTGGTAACCTGTTTCCGTCCGAAGTCACAACCACAGGGTCGTATGTCGTGACAAACTCTGCCTTTACAGCAACTCCATGGCTTGCCTCGTCCTCAGGATGGAGATATGATAGCTTTTCTGACTGTTGTGCAAACTCAATGACTGTCTTTTGTGGTGATGGTCCCTCCTCGCCGGGGAAAGCTTCCTGAAGGCCCATTTCATCTGCGGTCGGGAGGGCAATTAATGGTATGGGAACGCCGAAAAATTGTAGATGTTACAGGATAAGAATAAAATTCTAATATGATCATGGCAGGCTTCAATTGAATATGATAAAAGAAGAGAAAAAAAGTAGAAAAAGAGAAATTAAGTCAAGTACTCAAGGTACATGTACATACAATGGAAGGCTCTACGTCATCGTGAGTGGCGGTCTAGGGAACGGGACGAATGATCAACAAATTTTTTAAAAAAAATCCCGGATAAGAAACTGATGATGTGAGATCTCAAGCCACCTTCGCAATGGCCCGATCCAGAAGAACAATGGAAAGCCGTTTCAAGTCAAGTCAATTGCAGATCAAGATTCCAGATATTGGAGAATTGTATGCGCCGTTGAAGTATTGCAGGCGCCGCATTCCTGGGGATCTCCGATGCAAACATAACATTCATCCTCCCTACGGTAATAATTAAATCAATCAAAAATTCCCATTCATCTCGGAAATTGCGCATATAATTTTGCAGGAGGATTGGGATGATAAGAATCCACCATTTTATCAGAGAGGATGACTTTCAGGTTATACGGAATCTGCGGTGTACCCTTTGTCCTGTGGGTTTCAGGTCGTCGTTTAGTTGCAATCCAATGGGACATTTCCGTCCGTAGGCTGCCATTGGTTTATGAAAGCGGCCAGAATACAGCACTCAGCCCCCGCGCGGCTCATGTCAACAACACAGTTGAAGGCGCTTGTGGGTGTTGTGATACCCTTCGTGATGTTTTGTCCTTGATGGTCCACATCCGTGAAAAATGACAAGTCCAGATTGCGGGGTGAGCGGCACTGAGCTCCTAAGCTCCAGGCACGCTCAGGCTTTGGTTTCACTTAATCTCATCTCATTGGCTGCTGGGCCTCATGCTGTGTTGTTCCCAAGCCACTAGCTGGCCAGAATGGTTGCCAAGAATCGTGGGTGTCCGGGAAGAACGGCATTGATGAGATGTCACTTCCTCCCTGGTACTTGAGGAGAGGTTGCCTTAACCTTTCTTTTGCGATGAAGTTCTTTTGTTCATCGAATTTTGTAGCAGTTTGACTCACTCTGCCGCCATCGTATCCTCGAATCGCCTTTGGATACCTATATTGGATGCTGGACTAAACTTCCACCGACATTCCCGGCAGGCTTCTTGCTGGACGCTGTCCAGTTAGCTACCAACACAAGATGGTCAACTCACGGGTTGGGCGGGTTATTGTCATTGCAGTTCTCTTGACTATAGTAGTCTTTTGGCTTGGTTATCAGACACCCTCGCTCGAGACCCCGAAAGATGTTTTTGATACGCCCAAGGTCGGGTTACCTACTCACCACGACGGGCCGAAAGCAGAGGACAAACCAGGCCACCACACCGATGTCGACCCGGATACCGACAAGACCTCCACGGATGAGGGGGCCGACGGCGAGTCAGACCAGCTGGGAGGGTTCCAGAATGAATTCGCCACCAAGACCGACGACTCATCCAAGCCAACTTCAACAGCCAAATGCGAACCCTACAGCATGGACGGGCTACAAAGCAAAAAGGCTGGACCACTCTCAAAGGGCAGACGAAGATTCCCTTATATTCGTCCTCCACCCGGATGTAGGACATTCGAGCTGCCTGCCCTAGAAAAGCTGATTGAGCATATGAAGACGGTCATTAAAGACCCTGATCTCTTCCGCTTGTTTGAGAACAGCTATCCAAATACCCTCGACACAATGGTTAAGTGGCGGGGTTTTGCGAACAAGACAGACCCAGAAACCAAGGAAGAAACCGTGACGGACGAGGAGTTGACGTATGTCATCACCGGTGATATCGATGCCATGTGGTTGAGAGACTCGGCAAGTCAGATATACTCCTATCTTCCTCTGCTTGAGCCTTCTGAAGACCCGAACTCCCTTGCCAGTCTTTGGCGCGGTCTAATCAATTCGCACTCACGATATATCATCATTTCGCCTTATTGTCACAGTTTCCAACCGCCACGTGAAAGCGGCATCAAACCGACCCGCAACGACGCCAATAGCGTGAACCGTCCCATTCCCTCGTTTGATCCTGACCTGGTTTTCGATTGCAAATGGGAACTAGACAGTTTAGCTTCTTTCCTTCAGATCAGCGCTGCTTACTATACCCGGACGAACGACCTGGCTTTCTTCGGCAAGTATTCGTGGATCAATGCTGTTGAAGCAGCAGTAGAGGCATCGGCTGCTATGCGTCTGGGGACATATGACGAGGAAGGCCATGTCCTTCCTTCTGCGTACTCATTTACGGGATATACCAACCGAGGATCAGAGACTTTGTATAACGACGGTCTTGGAAATCCCACAAAATCCAACGGCATGGTCCGAACCGCATTCCGTCCTAGCGACGACGCGTGCATCTTTCAGCTCTTGACCCCGGCCAACATGATGTTTGCCGCCTACCTGGAACAGGCCTCGGTCATCATGGAGGGTCTTTCAAAGGAGACCGGCGCAGACAAGAGAGCCGCGAATCTCACGATTGAGATGCGTAAGCTCGCCGAGGGCATTCGAAAGGGTATTGCTAAGGATGCCGTGGTAAAGCACCGTGAATTTGGCGAAATCTTTGCTTACGAGGTCGATGGTTACGGCGGTGCGAATCTGATGGATGATGCCAACGTTCCCTCCCTCTTGGCCTTGCCCCTCTGGAACTACACTCACAGCGACAAGACCTCATCCCCGATCAGGATGTTCAAGTCTGTGAAGAACGGCTCCAGGAACAACAACACTGTCGTCACCAAAGGAGAGTCGGAGGAGATCGAACACGATTATGCCAAGATCTACCAGAATACCCGCAAGTTTGTTTTGAGCATGGCGAACCCCTACTACGCAAAAGGGCCTGTGCTCTCTGCGGTTGGTGGCCCCCATCTGGGACCTGGAAAGGGATGGCCGATGGCTGCAACCGTAGCTGCGTTGACGGCGTTTGAGAGCCTGTCAGGCTTTTCGACTAAAGAGCGGGAGGAGGTGGTTGCCGAGCAGGTGTCGATGATTCTGAATTCAACAGCAGGAACTGGTGTTGTCCATGAGACAGTGAACGCCTGGAACGAGCAGATCTGGACGAGAAGCTGGTTTGGCTGGGCAAACGGGCTTTTTGGTGAACTGATTTTGAAGCTTGCCGAGGATGAGGAGAAGCGGGAGGTGGGCGACAAGGGATTATTGGGACGTATATGGCAGGATTGAAGGGTTGAAGGACATAAAAAGAAGTTGATATGATATTTTGTGTCGGTCTTTTGGAAAACTTACTCGGAGATTTATTTTATGTAGTAGGAAAACTGTAGGTATCGTTTCGGGGTTGGATCATGCTTTTGGCTGGAGAGATATACCACCGGCCGTTGATCTGTTTATATATACGACTGGAACTTGTGATGATACTCGGATCGAGAATGTCAAACAATTTAACGAGAAATTAGTATTGTATTCAACTCGCATACTTACAATGTTCTGAAGCCTTGTTGAGTTTAAATAAAAATGCAACACGGACGACTCGAACTGGCGATCTGCCCCATAAAATCCCCTGGAGGTCCGGCGATTTAGGGCAATTGCAACAAAATATAGGGCGTGTAGGGGCCCTAAAAAGCATCAAAAAAAAATGTTGCTCTTCTTGAGAAGAGTGTCATCCTTAGTACAGGGGCCATGCTAATCTTCTCTGTATTGATTCCTGGAAGATTTGTTAGTAAATTGCAAGCTGACATGTAGACCGCTGCACCACACTTACATTTTGACCTAGTGTCCCGAAGGACGAGAGGCGACCAGAAAGCTCAAACTATAAAGTGATTGACAGTCGGGTGTGCACCATGTTGCTTGGTCCAAAACTTTAAAAGTGAACAGTTGACAAAACAGACAAACCGTTATCAGCGTCTCCTGGCGATAAGAACGCCTAGCTGCCCCGATAAGAAATTGACGCCATCCAAAGCTGGCAAAGGTTCATCAGCCCCTCCATCATGAATTTTAAGCGAAGGGGTCTTAAGCCGAATCACACCATTGCATGGGCAGAAGCCCAGGGCAGCATGATAAAAAACATCGGATACCCAGAAAATCCGAATTTCAATGGCTTCAACAGTCACACGTCAGGTAATTTTTCTGGGGAAATCTCCCCGGCAATTACCTAAGGTTATGGCAACAGGACGGAGTATGCGGGGCAATAGATCCCGATCACGGCCGTATGATGGGGGAGAACTGGTATGACTGGGGGGTTAGCTCGGCTACCCCTCTGTCACTCTACCCCTC
Organism: Podospora fimiseda; assembly: GCA_033297215.1. NCBI lineage: Eukaryota > Fungi > Ascomycota > Sordariomycetes > Sordariales > Podosporaceae > Podospora > Podospora fimiseda. Next base: position 444,850 of record MU865298.1, on the reverse strand, counting down.
CAAATTGATAGGATAGTGACGGAATCAGAAGCTATATATTTTTTTTTCCTGCAGAGCCCCTCCAACTCTGATACTACTCTTTTCAATTGCGTCGTTTTTTCTTCTTTTTTCTTCTTCAATTCCTTGAAGAAAATTCTTTGTTTCGGAGTCTACAGGTGAGTTTTGAATTGGGCAACCAAAGAGCTTCAATTATAAGCTCCTCCAGCTTCATATTTGGAACTTTTACTGACGTGATTGTGTTCACTCTCCAAACAGCTTTGCGACGTGCAAGTTTAGGCGTTCCTTCATCACCATGGCTGAACACCAGAGGATCGCCATTGTGTCTGTCTATGACAAGACCGGCCTCTTGGATCTGGCCAAAGGTCTCGTCCAGAACAATGTCCGCATCCTTGCTTCTGGAGGTACCTCCAAGATGATCAGGGAGTCCGGCTTCCCAGTCGAGTGAGTATTTCATATCTTCAATTGCTTCATTGTGACTCATGGGGAGAGATAACTAACACTCAACTCTTGCGCACAGGGACATTTCCGCCATCACCAAGGCCCCTGAGATGCTTGGTGGCCGTGTCAAGACTCTTCACCCTGCTGTCCATGCTGGTATCCTCGCCCGTGAGCTGGCCTCCGACGAAAAGGACCTTGCCGAGCAGAACATTGATAAGGTCGACTATGTCATCTGCAACCTCTACCCCTTCAAGGATACTGTGGCCAAGATCAACGTTACCGTTCCCGAGGCCGTCGAGGAGATTGATATCGGTGGCGTCACTCTCATCCGCGCTGCCGCCAAGAACCACTCTCGTGTCACTATCCTCAGCGACCCCCGCGACTATGCCGAGTTTCTCAGAGAGCTTGAGGCCGGTGAGATTAAGGAATCGACCCGGAAGCTCTACGCTCTCAAGGCTTTCGAGCACACTGCTGACTACGATGCCGCCATCTCCGAGTTCTTCCGCAAGCAGTATGCCACCGATAAGCAATACATTCCCCTCCGCTATGGTGCCAACCCCCATCAGAAGCCCGCCGCCGCCTACGTCAAGGAGGGCGACATTCCTTTCAAGGTCCTTGGTGGCGCCCCTGGCTACATCAACCTTCTCGATGCTCTCAACGCCTGGCCCCTCGTCAAGGAGCTCAAGAAGGCCCTCGGCAAGCCTGCTGCCGCCAGCTTCAAGCACGTCTCTCCTGCTGGTGCTGCCATTGGTGAGCCTTTGACTGCTGAGGAGCGCAAGGTCTACATGGTTGATGACATTGCTGGCATCGAGACCTCAGCTCTCGCACAGGCCTATGCTCGCGCCAGAGGAGCTGATCGTATGAGCAGCTTCGGCGACATGATCGCCCTGAGCGACATTGTCGATCTTCCTACTGCCAGCATCATCTCCAAGGAGGTGTCTGATGGTGTAATTGCCCCTGGATATGAGCCCGCGGCGCTTGAGATCCTCAAGAAGAAGAAGGGCGGCAAGTACCTTGTTCTTCAGATGGATCCAGAGTACGAGCCCAGCAAGACTGAGACCAGAACCGTCTACGGAGTCAACCTCACCCAGGGCCGCAACGATGTCCAGATCTCCCCCAAGTCCTTTAAGAACGTCATCACTCCCAAGAACGGCACTCTTCCCGAGAGCGCCCAGCGCGACCTCACTGTCGCCACCATTGCTCTCAAGTACACCCAAAGTAACTCTGTCTGCTATGCTGCCAGGGGCCAGGTCGTTGGTCTTGGCGCTGGCCAGCAGTCTAGAATCCACTGCACTCGTCTTGCCGGTGACAAGGCTGACAACTGGTGGCTCCGCTTCCACCCCCGTGTTTTGGGCATCAAGTGGAAGAAGGGCACCAAGCGCCCTGACAAGAGCAATGCCATCGATCTTCTAGTTAGCGGCGAGCTCCCTAAGTCGGGCGCCGAGCGTGAAGCTTTCGAGGCTTTATTCGAGGAGGTCCCTCCTGCGTTCACTGAGGAGGAGAAGACCGAGTGGCTCTCCCAGCTCACTGATGTTGTCATTTCCAGTGATGCTTTCGTAAGAACCCCCCAACTATCTGTCCACTTCTGCAACTTTTTGCAAAAGCTAACAAGAGTTTACTACCAGTTCCCCTTCACTGACAATGTCTATCGCGCCGCCCGCTCCGGCGTCAAGTATATGGCCGCCCCAGGAGGCAGCCAGAACGATATCCCCGTCTTCGAGACGGCTGAGAAGTTGGGAATTACCTTTGTCGAGCAGAGTGTCCGTCTCTTCCACCACTAAGGCGGGAAGTTGAAAATAAATATGACCAAAGAAGAAAAAAAATTACAAAAAGCCGAATACAAATAACCAAAGATACCCCCTCACGTCTCTTTCCCGACGGGCTCCGATCCACAACAAAACGAAATCATGATTTATGGGAAGGCTTAAAAATAAGGAAATGGAAATGGATGTGATATAAAAATCACACAATTAAGTGAAAATTGACTTGAGGAACAAGAAAGTTCAACACTTTTAGTAGAGGGTCGAAATGCATTGGAACGTTTATAAAACACACATTATATTATACACATTGGAGGGAGACTGTTTTGATATATTTTTGGAACCACAATCAAACGCATTTTTTGACCAAAAGGATATTTGTTTCATATTCATCAACGCACAAGATGATCCGGTTCAATTAAGTGGTTTTCGGTGACCTAGATAGCTAACTAAACTCCTGAGTGGTATCCGCTTCTCAATCTCAAACAGTTCAAGACTTAAACTGAGAAAACAAGACAGGCCAAAACTACCTAGGTACCAACGAGGCGGAAAAAAGCCGAGTCATTGAAAAAAAACACCAGTACCTTCTCCTTACCAGAATCAGACTCCCCCCCTTTTTTCACTCACCTTGACCTCATACTGTAATCAATCACTCTCCTCATCACTCCCACCATCATCATTCCCACCCTTATCCTTGCTCTTGCTAAACTTCTCCCTCCCCGTAGCAAAGAAAGCCTCAACAGTCCTCCCATCAAACGCGCGCCCATGCATCAGCCTCACGCAAGCCTCAGCAGCCTCGACCGTCGCAAACCTGACCGACACGATGCCTTCCTCCTCTTTATCAAACAAGACAACGTTGGTGACTGTGCCCAACTTGGCGCACTCCTCACGAATGTCCTCCTTGATATCCAGCAAGGCAGCTGGGTCCTCCTCTAGCTCCTGAAGCGTAAACATGTGTCTGAGAATAACCACTTTATCCCATTTTCCACCCTTTGCTTTGGCGCCTGCACCGAGGATCTTTGAATCTTCGTCGTCTGACCAGTCTGCTAGCTTTGCGGATAATTTCTTTGTTTTACGCATGATCTTGACCTTGTCGTGATGGGAACGACCACTGCCGCCACTACCCTGGGATTTCTTTTCCTCATCTCCAGGGCTAGCCTTCATTGTGTTGCTGTTGTTGTCCGAAGCAGAAGCAGAAGCAGATCCATCATCGTACTTTGTCTTTTTATAACTCATCTCCGCAGCCTGAACTCGAATTTTGCCTTCCCCAGCTCGCGGCGGGAACCTAAATTCCGTATCGTCCAGCAGCATGATTGCCATGTCTACCGACTGAGGCTTAAAAAAGACGACTAGAGCATCGCCTTTAAATTTCCTTTGTGCGTCCGTGTACATTTTGATTCTGGGTCTGCCGCTGTCAATCTCCTCGGCGATGACTCCGCATTTCCGCGAAAAGAGCTCGGCTACCTCGTCGACTGTCGCGTCAGGTGGGAGTCCGGTGACGTAGACTGCTGTGTTTTGCTTGGGCTGCTGTGGCCTTGATTGTTTTCCGGGTTTAGAGGATCGTCCATTATTGCTTTTGTTGCTTTGTTGAGAGTAGTCCTGTTGTGCACAAAAAGAAGAACAAAAAGTAGTCAGGCGGCTGATCAGTTTTCTCTTTTTCTCTTCTCTCTCGGTCCAAAAAGATCTTCTTTCCTTGTCCTGAGCAAAAAAGGGAAGAATTGTTTCATTTCTCCCACACGCGACGAGATAACCCCATCCACGACGACATGTTTGCCACTCCCCTGATATTTTCTTGTTTCTCTTGACTTTTTGTCTCTTTCTTCACTTTCTCTTTCAACCCACGATCGCAATCCTCTCTCTCATCCCCAAGTGTAATGGATATGTACAATCGGGGTCATGGTGTTGGGAGGCTGCCAGATGTGCAATGTAGTATCTATGCGTTCGCAGCTTACCTCTCGGTCGTTCGAATAATCCATCTTTCTCTTTCTGCCTTGAGCAGGTCCCGCCGACCCCTCATCGTCGTCGCCCGGCATCATGTATCCCCTCAGGTGCGCCTCAATCAATTCATCGTCGATCATGGGTACCCAGCGCTTGAGACCCTCGTCGAATTCGTACTCGGCGCCATCCGATTGCACTGCAATGTACTTAGTGTCGAGCTTGGAGTACGAAATGCGATCGTCTTGATCGAAATCCTCCTTGTTGGTCGGAAATGACCAAAACTCGGCTTCTTGTGACATGGCGATTGTTTAAGGACGTGGTGATGCGATGCGATGCGCTATTGTTGTTCTGGAATGGAGTAGTGTGATGGGGAAAAATAGAATTCGGTAGAGTTGAGACCCAGAAAATGACGTTGTTGCTCCCTGGGCTGCTTGCGGCGGCCCCACAGTATATGCCTTATTCACTATGAGAATAGGGTCGCCCAAAAGAATTCACTTTTCACATGGACATCATTTTAGTTTGAGCAAGTCTCGTTAAATTCGTAGTCAAGTGCATTGAGTATTCTGGAACAATATATAGCAAGTTTGCATTTTGTCTCTTTCCTTGAGTTCCTGGTCTTGGCCCGACATAATTCGATCGTAAACCACCATAAAGAAGGTCCTTACTTCTTTTGCACCGTTTTCTTCATGCCCTCTACAAAGGCCTCAATAGCCTCGCCACCGCCCAATGGTACCGTACCGCCTCTGACGCGCCCGCCGTTGGCAACCGGGACGCTTAGAGCCTCCGCAATGCTCGGCAAGCCACCATCTCGAAGAGCAGCTGTCAGACTCGCCAGACTCTGGCTGAACTGAGGACTGCGGAGGACCCTCTTGACAAGCGCGCGCTTCTGCTCCGAGCTCATAGCCTCCTTGGCTGCCTCTACAGATTCAGCACCGGGCTCCTTCGCGAGGTCATCACCGCTCTCACCCTGCTGGGTGAGAACCAAAACGACCGGCGGAAGATAGTCCAGGAGATGATCTACATACGCATCTGGCGCTGAGTCAAGCATAGAGATGGTTGTAGATGAGTCTAAGAGGTCGTTAAGAAGGGGATATGCCTTCCCTTGCGCTGACTGGCCGCCACCTCCACCGAGGGAAGGGTTGCCCTTGAGGGAATCGAGAAAGTTCCGCACCGCAGCAGCAGCATCGGGATTGTTGCTCGCCCTGACAACAAAGGAAACACCCGTCAGCACTTGCTCAAAATGTTTTGACATGTAAATCGCATTCTTCTGAACCAATTGCTTGGACGCCAACTCTAGGAAGTACATGCATGCTATTCGCCAGATGTCTATCCTCTGCGCCTATTCGACCGTGTTGTTTTCCACTGTAATTCCAAAGCCACCAAATCACATCAATGAAAGGAGTAACCTACGCTCTCGCTCCATCTGCGCCCCCCTCTCTGGAGTCTGAGCCCTCTTCCCTGAAATCTCCGCCAGTGGCATCCGGGCCGGCGCCCCCGTTGCCGCCCCGGTGGTGGGCATGCGGGTCGCCGTGGCCCTCAACATCTTCCATAGTCTCGTCGTCGTCAGCATCGCGCCGGCTGTCGTCATTGTTATTGCGCACCGCGGAAAGTTCTTGGTGGACCGACACCTCCACACCCTGGAGGATCGAGTCGACAATCTCGCCAATCTTCAAATCCCTGGGGCTGAGCCAGGCCGGGTTGCCGCTGCTGCCCTGAGGCTTCGACTGTAGCCAGAAAAGGTGTCTCGTGGAAGAAGAAGCGAACTTGAGGACAAAGATTCGGCCGTTCGTCTTGCCATCCGCCTCGTTTGTCTCGTAGGGCACGAAATGGCCATCGGTAGGCACCATGGTCAATTCGATCTCAGGCTCGTTGGCAGGCTTATCTCGCGGGCGCCAGCAAAACTGGATTAACTCTGCTGCAGGTTCTGTTAGCGTGGGGCGTCGGAAGGCACGTCGTGAGACAGGTCGGCGTAGGCCGTAGATCGTACATTCATCTGGGTAGAGGTAGATGTAACCGGGCCTAGGATCGCATTTGACCTTGTAAGGCTTGGAAGAGCGCTGGTAAAGATCCTGTCAGCCAAGTTGAAACAGTAGAACTGCGATGGGGAAGGTGAACGAACATCGATCTCGCAGAGTCCTGCCTTGAATGTAATGAGGGGCACTATTGACATGGTGACCAGTTGTTATTAAAACCAACGAGATGATTTGTGCGACGATACTGAAAAGTGGTATGGTAAGGTTGAAAACGAGTTTTTACTGCGCGGATTTGGATGTTTGGATTTGATTACGAAGATTGATGTGATGTTGAGAAATGGAGGAGAGACTGCTCAACTCAGAAGCTCAGGAAGGTACCTAGCTTAGCCAGCAAGGCTACTGCTGTTGACGCAGCTGTCTACTGTGTACAGACTGTACGGTGCACTGTATCTACGTAGGTACCTGAGCCAAGGACGTATTTTCATCCACAACCATTAAGTTATTCACTACCAGGTAGAATAATAAGTTTTATTCATCTGTCGCAACAATATTATTCACAGTTGCAGTCTCAAAGTGTTTTGAAGTGGGTTTACATGAATTTCAAGCATCTTCAACCTGGAAACCTTCTTTCCTTACCGTACCCAACCTGGAATTTTTTAGGTTAAGGCTTGGCTTTGTTCGAAAGCCCCTGACAGTTGGCTTACAACGGCCAAGACCCTTGAGATGAACAGCAATCGTCGACCGATGGCTCAACAAGCACAGCCCATGATTTGTCTGACTCGCTGACGAGATTCATTTTGGAACTTGTGAGACACTACCGTTATATCATGTCTCTTTTTCTTCTTGAAAATCAAATCTTTTTACACAAGATACTAGGGAATTCGTAACGACTGACCTAATCGCCAGGGTCCAGTTAACTGTGTGTCCTGTTCGTGTTGGTCTTACAGCGCTAAACCCCTTTTCATCAATTAATATTCGCCGCTGCAGGGCAATCGTCTCTGCTGGAGGCCCGCCTTTCCCAATCATAGAAGCCAAGTCACGAAATTCCATCTTGAACATCATCACCAGCAAACTCCCCCGTCCATTTTTTCCAACAGTTGACAAGGACACGACACTTGGATCCAACTGTCCTGGCTCAGTCTGTTGCGCCAACCACTGGGCATCTTACTCAATGCGAATAGCGGGTTAACTACCGCCGCCCAAACAGAAAACCACCACGACCACCGCCATCGCTCTCTCTTCTTTCCTTTCTATGTTTCGGTTTTTTTAGAATAATTATCCTTGACACCCATGGCGCGTTCCATGGGAGCGGTTCGTCTCAAGAAGACGAACCCAATCACACTCGCTCTCGGCGCAGCTCTTTGCATTTTCATTCTATACTTTTTAATAGGTTCCTCCGGTTCTGGATTCTCTGCTGCAAGACAGGCGGCCGCCGCCTCCCACCCTCTCTCGCCGCCAACATCACCCTTTCGCAAGTCGACCGGGAAAGCAAAATACAAGGCGCCACCCGTAGCGCATTATAATCTCAATAATGTCACCATCACATCGAATCCGCTCGAGGCTCGCGAGAACATCCTCCTCCTGACGCCCATGGCTCGCTTCTACCAAGGCTACTGGGACAACCTCCTGAAGCTGTCGTACCCCCACGAGCTGATCACTCTCGGATTCATCCTCCCAAAGACAAAGGAGGGCAACATGGCGACCACGGAACTGCAGAGGCAGATCGCCAAGACGCAAAAGTCGGGCCCGGAGAAAGACAGATTCAAGAGCATCATCATCCTGCGCCAGGATTTCGAGCCGCCGATTCAATCTCAAGACGAGGCTGAGCGCCACAAAATGCAGAACCAGAAAAAGCGCCGCGCCGCCATGGCAAAGGCCCGCAACTCTCTCCTCTTTACCACGCTCGGCCCCGCAACATCATGGGTTTTGTGGCTGGACGCCGATGTCATCGAGACGCCACCGACTCTGATCCAGGATCTTGCTTCTCACGACAAGCCCGTCATTGCGCCCAACTGCTTCCAGCGATTCTACAACGAGGAGAAAAAGGCTATGGATGAGCGTCCATATGACTTCAACAACTGGCAGGATAGCGAGGCCGCCCAGGATTTGGCGAAGAAGATGGGCCCCGATGATATCCTTCTGGAGGGCTACCGGGAACTTCCAACATATCGTGCTTTGATGGCATACATGCACAAACCAGATGGCCTCCGTGCGGAAACTGTCCCATTGGATGGAGTCGGCGGCGCGGCGTTGCTGGTCAAGGCCGATGTGCACCGCGACGGTGCTATGTTCCCGCCATTTTCCTTCTACCACTTGATCGAGACGGAAGGGTTCGCAAAAATGGCAAAAAGATTAGGATGGCAGCCCTTTGGGTTGCCCAATTACAAGGTATGTTATCCTGATATCAGGATGTGGACGGCCTGGTAACGTGGTACTAACGGAACGGCAGGTTTATCACTACAATGAGTGATACGTTGCAAATAAAAATGGAGAAATAAGGGGTGTTGGTGGGCGATAACCGCCCATGTTAGGGGCTATCAAATTCCTATAGGAGTTCGAGGCCAAAGAAGGGTTGGTGGTAATTGTCATACTTTCTAGGCATCAAGGGGCTGTTAGATTTTTTGTTCGGTATCGATATTTTAATCCATGATACTGCATATAAGTGGGTGGGTTGGGACGGCAAATTTGTGTTGAACAAGCACTTGGGAAAGAAGAAAAAGACTCGAATCGGACATGGCCGAAGCTGTGCTGGGCCGAGTTGTACGATACGAAAACAAAAACGCTACGATATGTTTTACGAGGTTGAATTGGGGGCGCGCGCACTTTGCACTGGGTCATTTATTGTATGTTCGCCTACACCTGGTTTATAGTTTGAAAGGAGGGGAGGGGGACACTCAGCATGGCGTTGAATATAGATTCATTGTTCTTTTTTTCTGTCTTGACTCTTGACAATTATCCAAAAGTACTGTTATTTGATCGTTGGATCCCATTTCCCCAATGTAATTATTAGAAATACCTAAAGATGCGTTATAATAGAGTTGAATATACCTGCTGATCCCCCCAAAAAACGCATGCTGTGCAACCTTTGTCAAAATATCGATATCACATCCTTCAATGTAATTATTTACCGTCATACCTCTCCTCCTCACACCAAAGCTCGACAAGCTTCCTAGCACCCAACGAATCCCCATCCCTCAAAAGCGCAGCAACATCAATATTCAACGGCGAATCAATCCCGGGGTTATCCAACAACATCCTCACGGCCTTAACGCATTCAAGCACCGTATAAGCAGCCGACCAGGCATCCTTCAACAAGTCCAAACATATCTCTCCGGTCTGCAAGTTGACGTTGGCGTGCACTATCGGCGTCACGAACCTCATCGTCGGCGGCGCAAGAGGGTAATTAGGCGGGATACTAATCTTTAAAAGCCATCGACCATCTTGTTTTCTTCCCATCAGCACATACACACCAAATACCTCAATTTTACTGGTAAATAAACTCACCCTCATAACCCGCCCCAACCCCTTCGCCATTAATTACCCCTTCCCATTCAAACACCTCCTCATCATTAGGCGGACCCAACCTCTCAATCCCCTTTTCAATAGACAAAGCACTACTCAACGCGTCAATCTCCTTCAAAATTCTTCGTATGGCACTCCTATGTGATGCTGCTGCACCTCTTCCTCCTGAGTTTGCAGTAGCAGTCGTATTATTTCCCCTCAAAGACCTAGAGGAAGAAGGCGGAGGAGCCATGATTGACTCTCTAGACGAAACAGGCGTAACGAATTTAGGCGGCTGGGGTGTTCTCGCGCGTCGATTGGTATTGCTTCCGCTGCCAAATTTATTGTTCCAGCTGCTGCTGCTTTTTAGAGTGTTGTTGCTGTTGCTGCTGTTGCTGCTGCGACTAGAACTAGCACTACTACTAAAAGTACTGCTACTGCTACTTCTGCTGCTGCTGGTGCTACTGTTCATTTACGTCTTTTTTTATTTGGTCTGGACTCGAGGCTTGAAAATGAGGGGTCGTAAGGGTTCTCTGATTGATGATTCGTTCGTTTGGTTTTCCGCGGCTTGTTTTTTAGTGGAAAGCTGAGGTGTGCTTATTATGAATTAGTGTATAAAGAAAAAAAACCAGTTTTTAATGAATTATAATAATTTGTATAATATGTTTAATCGACGAATTGTTTCCCCTTGTTTCAATTGGATTTCCCAGGGTTTGAAAGAAAGAACAAACCTTTTTTGGGAGTTTCAGCTCTCCAGAAGAGCTGGATTGCCGGTCCAGCGCGGCCCCCCTGAGCAGTCAGTGTTAACCGAGCCTCGGGTGCCGCTTTCACTTGACCTGGAAGCTGGATCACACAGTGCATGTTTTTTTCTACCCGTACCAGCCCTAGAAACAGCGGGACGATCAGACATCACAAAAAAAGGGGGCAAGATTGACACTATTCGTAACGGCCCACCGCTACATCTACACCGCGACTTTCAAATCAAATTACTCAACAATGGACCAAATGGCGGTATAGTAGTGACCTCGCTGTATTACTGTCTGTGTGTTGAGAAGTATCTCTCTGCCATTTGACGGCCTTTACACTGATATGTCCAGAGAATCAGAATAATCATCCCCCCAACTGTGAATCATATGTCCATCCCCATTCATGTGCTTCCCCCATTTCACCAAAAAAATAAAAAAAAAACAAAACTCTGGCATTGAGATTTCCGTCCATAATCTCGTGTAAACCTTGTTCCTCATGCTGCCAGCTTCAAAAAGATAGAAAAGAGAGAAAAAACGCCGTTGCTCCAAGTAGAGCCCTGTTCATAATCCTACACGTAGACCTGTTTTCTGGGCCACGCCGGACCCAGACCATAGAGTCATTTTGTTTTGTCCCCCGGTTAAGATCCAAAATCAAGGATTTTGAATCAACCTGGGGACGGTGCCGTAAACTGTATTGCTCTTGATAGAGAATTGTCACGCCGTGAGGTGTTGCTTAAGCCGACTCGCCTTCTTTATGTTTCCAAAATTGAACCATTCGACTGAGCCTCTTAGCCTTGCTGACCTTGGACTTTTTCTCGGGCTCACTATCCAGGGTAACCTCCATCGACAACTTGCTCCGCTCGCCATGGGAGCTGCTGATTAAGCGACTGAGGCTTGCAAGGCTTGATCGTCTCCGTCCAAATGCAGTCGAAGTGAATGATGCCGGCCGGGGAAGTTCATTCAGCGGCGGGTTCCTTGCTTGAGGATTCTGCATGAAGAGGCTCTCCCTCGTCATCGTGGAGTTGCTGCTAGTCAACGAAGGGATATCATCAACCGAGATGCGAACTTCCGGACCAGGCTCTCCCATGAGCAAGGAGTGAAAGTTGTCCTCTGTGATCGATGATGGTGCCGTTGAAATGCGATGAGTATCATACGACAGCGGCGTCCTTGGCGAAGGGAATGCCGACGACTGTGTCATCGAAAACGGACTGATCGGAGGCAGTGACGATGCGGGTAGAGAAAGAGGGCAGACATCAACTGGCGAAAGATCCTTGGGTCGGAAAACGTGACGCGGAGAAGGGGTTGTGGAACCGGAGTGGCCGTTATCAAAAGAAAAGTCTCTCAGGGTTCCTGGGGCAGTGGCGAAGGCAATATCAACCGTCTCATCACGCGATGGGTTAGATGACTGGCCCGAAACTGGCCTGGCAGGCTCTGAGGAGTTCTCAGTCCCAACGACTTGTGAGGGCTTTTGCTCGAGAGCCGGCGTGATCCCTTGGATAATATCTGGTGAGGGCAAATCCCCGGTGGCAGGTTTGACGATCTCAGTTTCCACAACGGCTGGAGGCTCAATGAGAGGGGTAGACTGGCCAGTAGAGCTCTTAAGAGAAGACTCGTCTTCATCTTCCTCATCCTCCTCAAAAACATCAGCCATGGTGGAACTGCTACCAAAGCGACGGAAACCAAGCCTGCCGCCCTCAAAAGGCACCAGTTCGGGTGCACTCTCTGCGCGTCGGTGATGATAGTGCATGCCAGGACCAGTGAACCGACTCATTCCAGCAGCGCTGTGCAGCTGCTTCTTGACATTGCCTCCAGCTCTCTGTGCCGCCTCCCATTCAGGATTGCGAGGAAGGGGGGTGTTGAAGGGACCGAGTGCCGCGTCCAGATCGATCATCTGGTATGTGGTGTCCTCGTCGGGGTAAGACTCAGGTTTAGGGAATGTCCAGTCGAGGTCGTCGCCGGTTCCTGATGGATCCGTCACGGTGAAAACCGGGACAATAGGCTCTCGGCCAGAGGACATGAAGACCTCGCCGTCATCCACCGCATTTTGTTCGTCTGTCAGGCGAACCGGAGGCGGGGTAGGAGTTCTCCGCTTCTGCTTGCCATAGCGATATTTCACCTTGCGAGACAGAATCGTTCCTGCCCATGTCTTTGCCTTTTTACCCTTTTTGCTCCTCTTCTTCGTTAATGGCTTTGTCGTGTTGAGAAAGTCTGCAGACTCTAGATCTGGCACATCGGCATACTCCTCCACAGAAGAGCGCCCAGTGGCCGGGGTACTAGAAGTGGATCCGGCCTCAGTGTTTGAGCGCGTGGGAGAGCCAGATGCAAAGGAATCACGGGCAAAGAAAGCCCACTTCTTTCCAGACCGGGTAGGGCTTGGAGTGTTTGGGCTCAGCGGAAGGACAGGTGGAACGGCACCCAAGAAGGGGATTGATCCACGCCTTCTCGGTGACTGTGGGGCTACATCCTGCTCTTGCGAGCTTTGTGTACGGTCCAACACGGCACCTGCGGTGCTCGGGCGGCTATCACTGGGTTTGGGGTTTGTGTTGAACCCCAATGGTGAGTTCAAATCCCGGTCAGTCAAGGTCAGCGAGATAAGGGATGAGATGCTTCCGGAAACAGAGTGGCCTGGGCGAGCGGTAGCGGTACTTGATGCGTCGCTGGAGACAAGAGACAATGGCCTAGGAATATACTCCAGCGTATCGGAGAACCCGACTCTGTTTCGTGTCGCAGGCTTAGCGGTCTGTGTCGGTTCCACGGCGGCTGGCGGTGAATTATCGCGTGGTACTGCAGGCGCCTCCAGTGACTGTCGAGGGCTTGGCTCTGATTCAGCGGGCTTGGTGATTTTTGGAAGGTCTTGGGCGCCGGATTTATCAGAGAACGCTGGGCTAGAGGGAACGCTACTCCCCCGAATGCTGTAATTGGTAGGTGGCAGGATTATTGACGACAAATCGTGGCTGGAAATTGCAGCAGATCGGCGGTGAGCGTGGCCTCTCCGTGGCCTGGTCGGCTGGAGCATAGGCGAAGCCATGCCGCTTTCTGGCTTTGTTGGACTAATGTTCGTGACTGTAATCGCCTCACCATCCCGGATCTTGCCTCCAACGAATTCGCTACCTCCACGGCGATGCTTGTGGCCTCCTGGGCGGCTGGGACCAGTGCCCGGAGATCCTGGCGCAGATGGGGGAAATGTTGGACTGAGAAACGCGGTCTCGGGCGTGAGGGTCGACGGGAGCGAAGCGCCTGGGTTGAATGAGAAATTTGGCAAAGCAGGTGATCGAGGCTTGCTATTTTCAATCTCGGCATTTGTGCCCAGCCCAATGGTGTGTGGCTCAATTGCGGATCGTGGGCGCCTACCCGTAGCGCGGGAGAACGACGAGGGCGCAGAAGAGGAGGATGATGACGGTCGCATCGGGAAAACGAATGGCGGATTCGGAGGAGGCGGGTTGTGTCTCGGAGGCGTTTGTGTTGTTGAGGAAGTCATATCGGGAGAGCCTGCAAACTCGAGGTTGCTGTCGAGGCAATCCATCGTGGGAGTGTCCATCATGTTGGAAGCAATTGTGGCTGCCATTGTCTAAAAGCCGCTCTGCGGCGCCAGAAGTGACTGCAACTCAATTCAATGCGGGGAACATGAGGGAGTCAATCGAAGAAATCGAGTAGCGTAAGATGCTATCGAAGCGATCGCGACCGGAAGTGGTTGTTGAAGAAGGCAGGTGTCGGTCGTGACAATTAGTTGATTAAAGACAGTTGCAACTTGAGTTCTGAATGGGCGTCAGCGTCGGCCGGTCGTGCACGACAAAGAGTGCAACAAAACAAGCGCAAGCAGCCGAAAGGTCGAGAATCGAAAAGCAATGATGGGATTTGAAAACAGTGAAAAACGCACCATCAATTGAGAACTGGTTGTGAATAGCTGCAAATGAACTGGACAAAGCGCCAAATGCTATTTCCAGACGAATCCAATGCAGAAATAATAACTTAAAGGAGTGGACGGCCAATCCAGGGCAAATCTCAAGATTTGCTGCTGGAATTGAACCAAGTTGGGGTTGGGGGTGGAGGGGGTCGACGAACGACGAGGAGGTGTGAGGGAGGAGGATGCGGGAGAAGAGGATGGAGATTGAAAGTGGTGAAGAGAGAGTGAACCGAGCACACAACAAGAAAACTAGGTTGGGGGTGGGGGCCTAGGCGCAGATGCGGACATGCGGACTGTGCAGCAGGTGTGAACAGTCTAGACAGTGTTCAGGTTTATTTCGTACAGTGGTAAGCCTGGGCGGAAAGAAGTGGATCTGCGCTTGGTGCGGGAGGGGGAAGTGGATCCGTGATATGAACACATCTGGCCAGTGACGGGCCCCAGTTCGTCCCAGCTGCCCGAACCAAAAGAAAGCAAGGAATCGAGGCACAGCTGCCCGTTTCAATGTCTCTTTCGGACTCACTCATGGTCAAATTTCACCACCAGACTTGCTAAAAAAGCGACCGTTGATGGTCGGATTTGGAGCTTCACAGTGTGCTACGCGCTGCGAATGCTCCTTTGAATATTCACTCGAACCAGTCCATCACTCCGCGGGGGTCTCAACGGCCTCTTGGCTGGCCAGGTTAATGAAAAATACAACCCTACAGTTGCAGCGAGAGAGGATTGCGGACAGCAAGCAACTCGCTGTCACCTGCATGTCTACACATACAGAAAAACATATTACATCTGTGCCTCTCAGTGCTCTCACACACACTCCAGAACAGGTATTCAAAACAAGAATGCGACCCTAGATCTTGTCTACAACGGTGATACAAGGCAAATTTCGGGTTTGGAGTGCCGATGATGAATCTCAACAAGATCAACTGAGCCCATCCGTTTGCTTCAAAAACTGGAATAATAATCATGGCCAAAGATGGACAAAATGGAAAGAATCAATTTCGTATTCATTAGATGGAAGGCTACGTGACAGTCTGCGCCTCATCGCCGTCGCGTCCACCACTACCCCGCTACTGTTCAACAGAGTTCATCTGATTGCAGTAAAAATGCCAAGTTGCTGTGACCCGCAGCGCCCGCAAAATTGCTTCCGGGATGACCGCTAAACTGGCAAGCTGATGCTGGGTTCCTGGCGCCCCCTGGATACATGTCGACAAGGATGTCAGGCACAACGATTTGAGCGAACAAGCGGTCGAATCCTGAGCACTGTGTGTGTCTTCCTGCATAATAATATTCTCTTTATGCGCTGCCTTATCCGGACTCTTCAGACCAGGGAGCGGTGAAGATGGAGGAGTAAATTCTGGCGATGATTGGAGGTGGCAATGAGCACAGTTTGGCAGATCAGCATTCCATTCCATATAGCGTTCTCCTACTCTATAGTATTCTTTGATTTTGTATTCCCCTGAAATTGATGATACCCGATGCTAGATCCGATCGCCTGCAGCCTCACTGCCTGATTCAACTGAAGGGAAGAGTCAACAATCTGCAGGGAGCCGGTCTGTCCAGTCAGACAGATCGGCGACGGTCCAATCCCTTCCAATCCTGCTGCAGTGTCGATTTCCTTCAACGTTCTGGTTCATGGAAGACTTGCGTCCCTGAAGGCTGCAGTAGCTCCATGTCAGGCCCTGTCGTCAGATCGATCTCTCGTCCAGTTGCAAGCTCTAAACGGACTTCTGCAGGGTGTGCACGGAATTTTCTGCATAACGCCACACACATTCAGCCGGACGCTCTCATCTCAACAAGGAAATCGGTTTGCAGTGGGATGGGGCGTAAAAGTTCTCAAAGTCACACCAACCAAGATTGTCACCATGACAACAGAACTCTCTCATCAATGATCACTTCAGGCCAGCCTGCAAGGCGAGCAAGAGCATCTCCGCCTCGAACACATAACACACACAACCGCGGGTTGAGGGGATGTGCCACTCTCTTACTCGGGCTTATATGCAAGATAAGACTCCTTGTCTTTCCGACAGGTCGCCTTGCTTCCGTGCCCTCGATAGGCAGGTTACCGTTGGAGCAGTTCGTATAATATTCATAGACAGCATCTCAGACATTGCAAATGCATCCCATGGCCGGCCTTGCGTCACCGAGTATAGCCTGTGAGGTAAGATCAACCAGATATGAGAAGAAACAAAAGTAGCTTGATGAGATCCTGGTCACATTGTTGGGAGTGCCAATTGTATCTTTATTATTACTTGGGCTATTTGTTTTTTCCACACTCGCTTGCTTCTGGGGTTTGGTTACATTCATTTCCGGTGCGAGCGGCTCTGATGCTCGCTAAATCAACTTAATCACCACACCATTGAGCCATTTCCCCGCAAGGAACTTGGGCAAACAGGGAAAGCGGTCGGTAGTCGGAAAGGGCGGAGAGATCGATCTTCATCAATAAGGTATTCCGAAAATACAGTGCAGTGTTGATGTGTCCCTACAAACTGTGTGCTGCTGGCATCCGCCCCGCGCTCCCGCGAAACAATGAAGCGTGAACAAGGGATTGCGTACCTGAAACAATCCCCATAAAAACTGCCGGCCAAAAAGGCCGAAACATCGAAGCATCGAAGCCTGGCAAACAGTCGCTAGAAGCCAGTTGCTCGCTGCTGAGTGGTTGGGCTGGGACAAGTGCTGACACGATGCAGGAAAGCCTTCGATTGGGGACGGTGAAAGTGAACCAGTGAACCCGAAATTAGTGCAGACGGATGTACGGATAAGGAACACAGTATGAATTACATAACTGGATGCACCACCCGGCCACTGTGGCTTCCTTCAAGAAAATTCCTTGGCCTGCCAAGAGCCAAGAGCGGCAGGCCCACTCTGGGGAACAACTGCCCCGCAACGTCTAGAATTTTTGAACTTTTGCGCAGCTCTGACCGCCTTTAATTTGTCGATATCGATTATCGCTGCTGTATCAATTGATTGCATTTCCAACATCCGCCAAACATCTTGCTTGTTCCATCACAGATACAAGATGTCTTTAACGCCAACTCCGGCCTCGGCCCCAACTGCTCCCAAGAACTTGGGCATGCGAAAAAATGGTAGGGTGCCATGTTCCTGCTCTTATTTAAGGAAAGCCGACACTCACATCAATAACTCATTAGGCCATCAGTGGATTGCGCCCAAAAAGCCTTTTCGCCCTACTGCCGGTTTGACCTCGTATGAGGCACGCAAGAAGCAGAGGGATACGTTGCAGGCGATGAAGGCTAAGGAGAAGGACATGAAGGAGGAAAAGGAAGAAATCAGACAGGTGCGCATCCATTTGTTTGCCAGTGTTTTGGTGAGGAGTACTGGGCTAAGTGGCTGACCAATCTCTTTCAGACACGAATCACGAAGATCAGGGAGAAGAGAGCGGCGAAGGAAGAGAAAGAAAGATACGAGAAGATGGCGGAGAAGATGCACAAGAAGAGGGTTGAGAGGTTGAAGCGCAAGGAGAAGCGGAACAAGCTCATCAACTCATGATCGCCGTCACAACAGTATACCGTTGCTTGGCTCATTTGGAAGCCCTCCCAACAACCCGCCTCATACAGCATGGCGATGTTCCGACAAGGAGCAAGGACGCACTTTGCACCCTGCCACGGATCTCCTCGAAAGAAAAAAACCGGATCTTTCCAACATTTACAGGGCGGCCAAGTCTCGCTCAATAGCGCCATCGAGATCAGCAGTCGGAGGACGTCCACATGGCAAACCATTATGCTCGGGTCATGACCCAAGTTTACCCTATATGTGCAGAGTTCGGATGATATGCACCCACGGTGTGTGGTTGCCTCCGTCATTACATTTATATAACTGTACTAGATGCTTTATACCCAGTCTTATTTCAAATAAAAACGAGAGTTTGACAGCTGGTTGGTTTGAAAAAGGAAGAAAAAAGGCTAGCAAAAGCACGATGGGTAATTTGCAGATTCTAGACAAGAAATCTTGCAATAAGCGACATGTGGGTAGGTAGCTCTTGATATAGCTGGATGTTATCACATGGGCCTGCAGCGGGTGGTCTATCTCCCTTGCGCCAATCCTGGGTTGTCCCGCCCCACCCTGTTGGTCGCTTGACTACTGAGACAGCTAACCATGACTTCACAAGCCTTCCAATCACCCAATCTACTTGTTAGCTCAAGCCTCCAATGTCTTTGTGCGTTGTGCCACCGACCGCCAAATTCCACAAAACCCAAGCTGAGGAGAGCAGAAATGTCCCAAAATGGCGCCGAGGCATCAAAATCCCCATCGGCAGGCCGTCCGCGGCATCAAATAACCCGTTCGATATCCGAGATCTCGTCGCCAATCTCGCGCCTCCACCGTCATAATTCGAATCGCGTCCTCAAGGACAGGGAACGAGAAACGCTCAGCCCTGTTGTGCAATCCACAGTGCCAGGCCCTCAAGGCAGACGCTCATTTGAAGTTCCGCGCTTCGAGGGAGTAACGCCAAACGGAAGTCCAAACGGAAGTAGACGAACAAGCATACTTTACAACTCGGCCGACGACGTAATGCCCGGCATTCTCGGAGGCTCTCCTCAAAAAGCATCAGGCGGCCCTACAACTGCCACTGTTTCAACCGCTGCTCTTCCAGCTCCCACTTCCGTATCCGCACCCACATCGATCAAAAGATTTACAAGGGAGAAAGACTTTGCCTGGGAGCAGCAGAAGGCCATCGCACGAAAGAGGTCAGTGTTGAGGGAACCTCGTTCATGGCGGCGAAGTTGCTGGGGCACTAACCCATCACAGTGGTTTACAACGGTCGCTCGTAGAACTTGAGGCGTTTGCAGGCTCGACTACCGCGCGATTGAACGACACGTACTATTCAGTTCTGGAGAAGCTGGGGACGCTTCAAAACACTGTATCTGCTTTAAAGGAGCTTGCAGAACTGTCCGGCCAGATCAATAACACCTTCAGCACAGATGCAGACGGACTTTTTGACGACTTCAGTTCACAACTCGATTCACTTGGCCACTTCGAAGATCAACAGGAACGCATCTTGTCACTACAAGGCCGCATACATACAGGACGGGAAAATATCAGGCTACTAAGCGAACGAGTAGATGTTGTAAGAGAGCGGATAGAGAACTGGGAACGGGCAGAGAGAGTATGGCAGGAGAAGACAAGAAAGCGTCTCAAGGCCGTTTGGGTTATCTCAATCATCGCCGCCCTCCTATTGATCCTGCTCTTCATTATGGCCAAATATGCGTCAGAGAGCCTGGACGTTACCGCCGCCAATCTTGCAAATGACAAAGCCGGTCTGGGAAATCATGGCCGGAGCGAACCGAATTCCGAAATTAGCAAAACTGAAACTGCTGACAGGGTGTTGAATTGGACTGGACCTTCGGAGAGTTCATCTTCTCTGGCGAACGAGGTGCTCAGGGCGTTTGATGAGCTGTAACAAGGTTTTTTTCTTTTTCGCTTGTAAATTTGCATACAGTATTGATACCCGAACAACCAGACCTCTGTGTGGTCCGGCCTGCTTATATTTAGACCTCGACAATTTATTCCGTACTCTTATGGAAATCGTACCAAGCATCACGTTCAAGTGTGTGGCATCAAAGGCTTCATATTCCGGTCTCCGGCCCTATGCCCGTGCCGGTCATCCGGTGTCCAAATCCCATGTCCCTTTCTCTGTGTCTGATGGCAGTTAGGAATGCCAAACAGGTGCTGTACAGGGTGAACCCCAACACCAAGTACCTAACCAGGATGCCACAATGCACGCCCCACTGCCGGTGAGGCCTCTCGCATGTGCGGCACTGTGTGCGCCTGCTTGGACTCATTATGAACTTGTCTTTACACAACAGCTCCAAGACGATACCGCATACCCAGCCGCGTGTGTAACGGAGGCGCTGTCATCAGATGTTCGGCAACTGCACCCATAAAAGAGCATGCGTTGACAACGGGCGGGTTGAAAACGTCATCAGAGCACCAACTGGAAATCTGCGCCACGGTTTTCCAAATGCGTCATCAGGCGCTGGCGGGGTGCAAGAGACACTAAGTGGCCCGCCAAGTGCCGGCCAAGTACTACCAAGATTGCCCCACCAAGTGAACCTTCCGGCACACCTGCAAATCCTCAGCATTCGCTCTTGTGACAGCATTTTGCGGGGTGGGTTGTTACTTGATTCTGCTGTTTCTTTGACAATCTTGGATGCAATATCATTCGCCCAGTGCAGCTTGGGAGATGAGATATGAGGCTGGGCACGAACAATAAGGGCCCGTTTGACGATCGATATACGCGTATATATCTCCGGACAGCCTGGAACTGAGCTTTCTCCGGTACCTGATTAATCGACCGTCCCTTTTTTTATAAACTTAACCAGCCATCACTGCTTTGTTTCGAAAGTGGCTTGAGGTAGTTTAAAACTTAAAAGCTCTCAATTAATTGTTTGCATCCCGTCCTTGAGTCGTCTTTTTTCGCCTACCTACTGCTTGTTGGCTCTCGTTCTTGCAGACTTTTACATTTCCCTTCAGCCACTCGAAACGGTCAGATCCCAACAAGACGTGCCGCTCTGTCCCACAAAGCCGAGAACGGCACCGTGAGCATCCTCGAGCACCCGGTATCCCCAAGGAGTCGAGGACCACAACAATCTCAGTACCATTTTTGGCCTTGTTGGGGCTTGGAAGTATAACGGGATTCCGATTTGGTGGGACAACCTTTCTACCCCGCCATAGTACCACGATTCTCGAATATCGACCCCTGTCTGAACACATTTGGAAGGAAAAGAAGACAAGAGAAAGGGCGTGGCGCTTACTTTTACCTGACCTCCCAAGGTTCTCTCCCGCCTACGTAACTGGCGACAGTTTCAGACTGATAACAACGACGTTCAACCGCTTGCCTACCCACCCTAACAGCAACAAACGAGGAGGAAATAAACATATCGAAAAATAATACAGCAATGGCTTCTACTAAACCAGGCCAGTCTCTCGAGTTGCCTGTAAGAGCAGTGGCTACAGATGTCGCCAACACACCGTCATCCCCTAGAAATACTTTGACGGGAAAACAGGAGCATTGTGAGTCTCTCCTGTCTTGTTCCCCTCAGATGTGGCGCATGTGCTAATTGTGATACGCTGTCATTACCAGATCTGAAGCGTGAACTCGTCTCCGAGCAGGTAAAATGGGAGATTTCCGAGCTCAACTCGCCAACAGCGCTCCGGCGGTTCGGAGCCCCGTTCAAGTCCGAGTTTGGGGAGGTATCACCACTGGATTCGGAGCTGCCCATCCTGAGATATATCTTTGTGCACCATATCCGTGAATTCCCCTTCCTTGACAAGGCAAGAGAAAAGGAGTTCTGGCAGGACAAATTACAAGTGGTAGGTTTTCCTCTGATGTCCCCCGCCAGAGACTCTACCCACAAACTTGGAGTACGAAACTGACTAGTTGGCCGGTACGGTTGGTAGTTCCTCGAGTCTTTTGCTAGTAAAGGAATCTCGTCTTCGGAGGATCGCCTGGAGGAAACAAAGAGGAAGAAGTTGGCGGTCAAGGCCAAGAAGCTCGTCGAACTTATGATGGTGTCAGGCGTGCGAACTTCGTCGGGTTTTGAGGAAAGAATTAGATTCTCGGAACTTGAGATTGTCGATGCCAATGCGATTGAGACCGGGGTCTTGTCATCAATGCCAGAGGGCAACTACTTGAACGGGTGGGATGTGAATGTGGCTGGCGTTCGGATGACCTCGGTGCGGAGGAACATCAGGCATCACAAACATGCTGTAAGTTGTGTTTGATACTTATTTTGCGAGATGTTTGCAGTGCTGACAATGTATAGGAATTCCTACTTCGTGTCAAACGAAAAGGTGGTCTTGAGCATTTTGTCGGTCGACGATATGGTGACTTTGCGCGTTTGCACAAAAACCTGAGAACTGAGCTACCAGGAAGAGTGCTTCCTCCTATGCCAAAGAAGAATAAGTCCGACGCCACTGCGGCAAATGATAGCGGTGGTGGTAGCAACGGTTCTGAAGCATCATCTATCTCGTCCATTTCAACTAGACAACCTCCCGTCAGCCCTGTGGCTGACAGCTTCAAACACCAAACCGATACTGTTCCGAAGTTGCTCTCCGTGAAAGGTTTGTGTGATAGCCCTTTTCCATCACAATACCAACCACTAAAAACAGAAAACCCTAGATCAACGGTCAAACGGAAGACTTTCCCCTCGTGCATCGTCTGATGGCAGGCCAAAGACACCTCTCAGCCCACGCCCCTCAGAAGTGAGTCCAAACCCTCCAGGAGAAGCCGAGTTCACAGGTGGTCGCTAACTGGATACAGACTGTTGTATTATGGCGCGAGGGCCAAAGAGTTTCGCTGCGTGCTTTCCTGCGGACCCTTTTACAGAATCCTCAGATTGCTAAAACCAAGGCTATGGAGGATTTCCTAACCGGTGAACCAACCTCTTTGACAGACGCAGACGTAGAAGATATATATCAGCGAAAGAATCTTGACAGAAAGCGAGTCGAAGAGCAGAAGCAATTTTACGAAATCGCCAGAAAGCGTGCGGCAGAACTCGATGTGTATATGGAACAGTGGGTACACCATGAGGCACTTTGGTTGTGACATTTGCTGACAAACTGTAGATTTCGACAAGACATTGTTGAGCGCAATGGCCTCACCATGCTGTTCAAGGAGATCAAGGACAAGGAGACCATCCAGGATCTGAGCTTGCAGTATCAGAAATTCGCCGAATGGCTGCGCATAGAGGTTGCGGCCACGATCTATCACCTTTTCCTTGCCGAGGACAACTCGCCAGAGTTATTTGCTCAGGCCAAGAGGATTCACTCACTTATTCCATACACAGTTTTGAAAAATGTGATTCGGATTGCTAACCCAGCAGCTGTCATGTCCAAGGTCTTGGATCTTTTCCTTGCGCAACCTTTTGGTGCTAGGTCTCTGATGCAACGCATTTTCTCGCTTACCCTACACGATGGGATCAATACCTTTCAAAAGGCAATCGATTCCCTGGCTGAAAAGATTGGAGACCCGGTATTTGTCGACAAGTTGAAGCGGTATACAGATGCAGAGGAGGAAGTCAAAGCGGCAATTAGAGAGGAAGCCCAGGCTGACGATATCGACATCGTTGTCGCCATCCTCAGATCGGACCTTATTGAGCCACCGCTTGGTCCAAAACAGATTGAGCGGCTTTTTAACGCATACGTCGCTTTCAACAGCGCGGTGGAAAACGTGGACGAAGAACTCAAGCAGGGTGCTCAGCTATTTTCGTATTTGAAACAAGAGCTCAAACTCTACATGCGCCAAAGAGACAAGGCCATGATGTTGAGCCTCATAGAAGAGCCAGTAACACTGCAGCTGTTCCGAGATCTTTTCACAATCTTCTACGAACCGCTCGTTCGAGTTTACAAGTCGGCCAATGTCTACAACAGCGTAACAGATTTTGCTCTGTTTATTGACGACTTGATTCAGGTGGTTGAGAAGTGCCGGGAGCAGGATGCTTCTGCCGATCCCAACCAGACCGTGCAGGCGTTTATTGACCTTTGCCAGAGACACGAACATAACTTTTACAAGTTCGTCCACGAAGTCCACACACACGACAATGGTCTGTTTACACAGTTGATGGGGTGGATTGAGGGCATTCTCGAGTTCTTGCGACATGGCCCTAAGAATGGCAGCCTGGATATCAATGCGCTGTTTGAAGGAGCTACGAGCAGTGGAGTAATTGATAAGGAAAAGGCAATTGAGGAGATTGACAAGCTCATTTCCTGGCAAGAGGCGCGGAAGAAGTGGCATCACGACAAGACGCGGCAAAAGATGGCTGCCGAGGGCAGTCCTACGGCAGAAGGAATTCCTCTGGCCTTCAAGTCAACTGATTTTGGGCTCGATCAAGAGGACCTGGATGACATGGGCTATGATGATGAGGATTCCGAGTCTGAAGCAGAGCTAGAGGTTGAAGACGAGATGGACCCAATCGAGGCAGAGCGGAGGAGGAGGGCGCGCAGGCAAGACCGGCTCAGGCGAAATGCGGGAGAACCCGAGAAGCCAGAAGTGTCTGAAGTGCACAAGCTCAAGGATAACTTCCTTGTCATGCTCAGAATGGTGCTGGCTGAGTAGGAAAAGGCCAAAGCGGAGCAAGAGTCTGTATCCCATCATGGCCGTTTGGATTGGGGATTGGGTCCGGCTTCGGGTTTGAGACAGAGTTTATAAAGGTTGAAAGGTAATTACAAGGAATGAAACTGGGAAATGGCTTATTGAGTTGTGGCTCACTGATTGCATGAATTCAAGCATATGGTTCTGAAAGATTGTATACCTAATATCACCCTCTAGATGCCTTCCCTGTTCTTTTGCAGAGGCACTTAATAATACCTAGTAATCGAGTCTTTGTTTACGAGCCCCTGTATTAGTAATCCATACAAAATATTTAGTGTATGTACGTAGATAGATACGCCATACAAGTGTCAATAACCGGACGTCCAGATGAGCCGAGGATGTTCCCAGAATTTTGTTATGAGATGGGACCCGCACACATGCTCTCCCGGTCCCCATATCCGATATCCGAAATTCCCAATATGATTCTGAGTAACGAGCGACAGCAAACAGCGGAAACGCACATGCATTTGCTATTAAAATATAAGGTTTTTCTTTTTGTTGGCAAACATGTTCAACAGCAGTAGTGCACACAAAACGAAGGTTCGTTCGGTTGCGGGAAGATGATGCATTCCTGCATTCGGAGACAACGGGGACAAGGAAACTCTTGTGTTGAAGGACACCCCGAGGCGCCATTGGATTGGCCACTCCGATCGCTACTGGAATACCCCAACCCCACAATCTTGACTGGAGTGCACGCGGGCTTGGTCGGCAACTCGGGTAATCAGGTTTCGCTGATTGGTCGATTTGCCAAACAGCTCTGGGGGCCGGGACTTGGAGCGTCTTGGAATCATCGATTCAAGTGCATGACATTGAAAGAGGCTCAAATCTTTCCCTGAAGGACGAACACCTCCCCCTCCCCTTCAGACCTCATTAGATGACAATGGCATCCTCAATGGCTTGGAGACGACTGGCCGCGGCGCCCGCGGTGAGTAAATCCTTCTGTTTTCATTTATTGGAATAGTTGCGCAAAAGTTAAGCCGAGGGAAGAAAAAAAGAATGGTTTTGACTGACATTGTGCCCATTCAAATAGCTCCCGCGCGCCCTCAGAAACCCCTCCCGAGCATTTTCCACAACACGACCGGCGGGTAAGTCGTCTTATACAATATATACATCTCTATATCTTTTGTCACTATACTGCGTCAAGATGGGCTGACATTACTTTGCTCCCATTGTACAGCCCGCGTCATTGCCAACGGTCCCCTCCGGGCCAAGGAGGCATCGCCATTCCTCAGCACCAAATACCCTGTAATCGTATGTTCTTCCTCGGCCCAGTACAACCCTCCACGAGACGCAAAATAGACTGACACGGCAGTCCAGGACCATGAGTACGATGCGATAGTTGTCGGTGCGGGAGGTGCTGGTCTGCGTGCCGCTTTCGGTCTTGCCGAGGCCGGCTTCAACACTGCCTGCATTTCCAAGCTCTTCCCTACGAGATCTCACACTGTCGCCGCCCAGGGCGGTATCAATGCTGCCCTTGGCAACATGCACAAGGACGACTGGAGATGGCACATGTACGACACAGTCAAGGGCTCCGACTGGCTCGGTGACCAGGATGCCATTCACTACATGACCCGCGAGGCCCCCGCTTCTATTGTCGAGCTCGAGAACTACGGCTGCCCCTTTTCCAGAACTGAGGACGGCAAGATGTGAGTGGGAAAAGATTATGTGCAGAAAACAACGTTTTCATGAAGACTAACCAGCTTCCTATAGCTACCAGCGTGCTTTCGGTGGTCAGTCCAAGGAGTTCGGAAAGGGTGGTCAGGCCTACCGCTGCTGCGCTGCTGCCGATCGTACCGGCCACGCTCTCCTCCACACTCTCTACGGCCAGTCCCTCCGCCACAACACCAACTACTTCATCGAGTACTTCGCCATTGATCTGATCATGCAGGATGGCGAGTGCCGCGGTGTTCTCGCTTACAACCAGGAGGACGGCACCCTGCACCGTTTCCTTGCTACCAACACCGTTCTGGCCACTGGTGGATACGGACGTACTTACTTCTCCTGCACTTCTGCTCATACTTGCACTGGTGACGGTATGGCCATGGTTGCCCGAGCTGGTCTTCCCAACCAGGATCTCGAGTTCGTCCAGTTCCACCCTACTGGTATCTACGGTGCCGGCTGCCTGATCACTGAGGGTGCTCGTGGTGAGGGTGGTTACCTCCTCAACTCCGAGGGTGAGCGTTTCATGGAGAGATATGCTCCTACTGCCAAGGATCTTGCCTCCCGTGACGTCGTCTCCCGCTCCATGACCATGGAAATCCGTGATGGCCGTGGTGTCGGCCCTGAGAAGGACCACATCTATCTCCAGCTCAGCCATCTCCCCGCCGAGATTCTCGCTGAGCGTCTCCCCGGTATCTCTGAGACCGCCGGTATCTTCGCTGGTGTCGATGTTCGCAAGCAGCCCATTCCTGTCCTGCCCACCGTCCACTACAACATGGGTGGTATCCCCACTCGTTACACTGGTGAGGTTCTTACTGTTGATGAGGCTGGCAACGACCAGGTTGTCCCTGGTCTGTTTGCTTGCGGTGAGGCTGCTTGCGTGTCTGTCCACGGTGCTAACCGTCTGGGCGCCAACTCCCTCCTCGACTTGGTTGTCTTCGGCCGTGCCGTTTCCCACACCATCCGCGACAACTTCACTCCCGGCCAGAAGCTGAAGCCCATCGAGGCCGATGCTGGTGCTGACTCAATTGAGGTCCTCGACAAGATCCGCACTGCTGACGGCCCCAAGAGCACTGCCGAGATTCGCTTGGCCATGCAGAAGACCATGCAGCGCGATGTCAGCGTCTTCCGTACCCAGGCGTCTCTTGATGAGGGTGTCCAGAAGATCACCGAGGTCGACCAGACCTTCTCCCAGGTCGGCATCAAGGACCGTAGCATGATCTGGAACTCCGACCTTGTTGAGACCCTTGAGCTCCGTAACCTCCTCACCTGCGCGTAAGTTCCGCTCACTCAAACCAGAGGATTCGTCGCAGAAGGAAGCTAACAATCACATAGTACTCAGACTGCCACCGCCGCTGCTAACCGCAAGGAGTCTCGTGGCGCTCACGCCCGCGAGGACTTCCCCGAGCGTGATGACGAAAACTGGATGAAACACACCCTCACCTGGCAGAAGCAGCCCCACGGCAAGATCGACCTCAAGTACCGCCGTGTTATTGGCACCACCCTTGATGAGAACGAGTGCAAGCCTGTTCCTCCTTTCAAGCGTGTCTACTAAAGAGGTCTCGTTGAGGCAGTGTGATTATTTAATACCAAATACCATGTAAGTTTAACTGAGTGTGGGGAGGTCGTCATCATTTTTTCGTGGCGAAAAAAGGGGTTGGTACCTCCTACCTTTGGGTGGGAAAACACGAAAGGTCAATTGCATCGAGGTCTCAAAAAAAACGGACCGGGAACGGTAAAATATTTAAAATCCGGTCAATCGAGCAATGGTGAGGAGGAAGAAGGAAGCACTGTCCAGTCCTGCCGGGGAGGATGAAAACAACACGCACGCATGCACGCAACCCCTTTTTTACTTTTTTTGCCTTTTTAAAACCTGTGTCAATGTGTGTTGTCTTGAAACAAAAACCTACTATGGAGGGCTTGTTGGAATAAATTAGAATCAGATGCTTGGGGAGGAGGAAGAAGATGAATTATCTTGTGTAAAACTGTTTTTTTTTTTTGAGGTTTTAGCAAGCCTTTCTGTCGGCTTGGTTTTTACCGTGTATACAGGCAGAAGTGTTGGTTGGGGTTCATAGGAGGAAGAGGGAGAAGTGCGAAGAAGTGTATTAGGAATGGAAATGCAATGATTAAAATGTTCTATTTTGCCCTCCTTATTTTGCTGTCCTTATTTTGCTGTCCTTATTTTGCTGTCCTTATTTTGCTGTCCTTATTTTGCTGTCCTTATTTTGCTGTCCTTATTTTGCTGTCCTTATTTTGCTGCTGTGTTTTTTCTCTGGTGTTGGTTGATTGTTGTTGACTACTGTTAAGAATTCATCGACATTTCACAAAGAGGAGGTAAGCTTTGCTTGATTGTCCTAACATGTGAACCCATTCGCGCTGCAAAATAAAATACTAATCAATCTCTCTTCGCAATCTTGATTATACGGTGCCTGACTACACAAAGCGCAGACACAGAAAATAGATGTAAAAAAAAAACCGAGAGAAGAAAACTTTTTTGAAAATTGTTTTTCTCAAACAGAATACTAGAATTAGGTCATGATACCCGTCGTGGTCTATTTTTATCTCTTCAACCCCCTTAATCATTTTGTTTACTTTCTGTTCATTCTTCACCTCCCTCCCTCCCAACCGACAGAAGAACAAAAACCAAAACCGCAGAATTCTAGTTGGGGTATCTTGAAAAAAAAAAACACAACACCAAGAACAGACAAAAAAACAACATTAACCAATAACCGAAAAAAAAAAAGAATGAACAAGCAGCAGCGGGAAAAAACAAGCTTTCTCTTGCAAAACACCAAAAAAATAATAGCAGAGAAACCCCCTCCTTTTTCAATCAACAAATCCAGCCAAATTCAGCCCAGCCTTTATATACCAATTTGTAACCAGTTTACAAAAGCAACATCATTCCAACCAAACCAATCACCAACCCACTCATCGACGACAGAAGTCTTGCCGCTCCAGACTTGGCACTAGCACCGTCCAGCTTGAACCTGGGCTCATACTCCCCGTTCACTGCCTTATTGTCCAACTTGCCATCCCAGCAGTACCTGCTAAAGCACTCGTTGCACGCACCAGGAACAGCCGTGTTTGTCCTCGCCAAACTCCGACTCAACACCGCGCAGGCAACGCAAGTACTCCAAGCCGAGTCCAGAGTCCCGTTGCCCTGGGTTGCAGCATTAAATCCATTTTGAATAATAGCGTTGCGCTCTTCGTCTCTGTACAAAGGATCAAAAGTAGATACATTCGAGTTGGTGGAGTAAGGAGCGTTGGGCAAGTAAACAACCAGAGGAGGAGGGGTCTGTCCCGATTTGAGGGTGAAGTTCTTTACGTCGCATCCAAAGAATGTAGGGCGGGAGTTGAGGCCGAGGTTGATAAACGTGTTGGCGTCCGGGACGGGAGGGAAAAGCGTGCCGTTGGCGA
The DNA here is from genome assembly GCA_033297215.1 of Podospora fimiseda. Classification (NCBI taxonomy): domain Eukaryota; kingdom Fungi; phylum Ascomycota; class Sordariomycetes; order Sordariales; family Podosporaceae; genus Podospora; species Podospora fimiseda. The sequence continues at coordinate 415,412 of MU865298.1, read as the reverse complement.
TTTCGGACAGGGAGCGGTCGTACGTTGCGCGGAGAGCGGTTCCATTTGGCCAGCTGTACGTGGTATCGGCTGAGGAATCGACGGCGAAGATTACGTCCACGTTTCGGAAGGGTTGGATCAAGGGGTGGAGTGGGATGTTTTGCAAGTCCAACCCGCCGTCAACCAGATCGAGCTCGATGTTGTTGGCCGTAGGGTTGGTCTTGTTGTTCCATCCGAGGAATGGATTAGGCACGTACTGAGCGATGTCGTTGTCGTTCTTGTCGAAGCCTTCGAGGAGTCCCGTGGCGGCGTTGATGAGGAAGTCTGGGACACCCTCGACTGCGCTGATGTTCTGGAGCAAAAAGGCGTTGAAGAGCGAGCTGGAGGTGCCGAAGATGTAGCTCACTGAGTCGAAGCCCCGAACGCAACCGCCATTGGGAGGGACCACACCATTGGTGAAGTTGGAAGCGAGATACTCTATGGGAGCGAAACCGTAGACCGTGGGGTCAAATGAGCCCATTTCGAATGGGTTGAATTCAAAGACCGTTGCATTTAAAGAGATGATCTTGGTGCCAGGTTCGCGTCCATCAGCGACAAGGATTGGAAAGGGGGCGCGGGCGTTGGAGAACTCCTCATCCAGCGCAATACTGGAGAATGTATAAGAAGGGCCTCCGTCGGGGGCGTCAATAAGCTGATAGGATAGAGCACGTCCCCAGTAATCTGTGATGGAGGTTTCGAAACCGGCTTCCTTCTTGCTTGCGACTTGCTTGGCAATGGATCTCCAATACTTGACAGTATCAAAGATGCCAGACATGTCTGGTCCCTTGAAAATACTGTTTGCAAAATCCCAGATGCTGCTACCCTTTCTACCGTCACGAAGTTGCTCGACAGTGGTGAAATTGTTGGCATAGATACTGCTTACTAGCCAACCGCCTCCTGATAGACCGGCTCTGTGAACATGTCAGTCAGTAAACACAGTCGTGGAATGTTCGAACGATGGAAAGTTATAATCTTACAAGTAAGTAGAAGACTGGAGCAATCCGCTGATGCTGCCCGCGCTAGATGAGCCACTTGTCCGGCTATCAGCAGCAGCAATAAAACCAGCCCCATTCATCAAAGCACGATATCCACCACCAGAAACAGCAATTCCAATGTTGGGTAGGTCCTTGACGCCATCGGCAACCCTGTTGATATAATTCTTTGCATCGAAACCATCGATCTTGGCATTAGTGAGAAAGTCGATCATGGGTTTGACGGTTTCCTTGCGCCTTTTTGCGAGCCACTGTTGTTCACGTTCAGAGACGGCACCCGCAACACGGAGTTTGGGCCTGTCCTGAGGGCAAGTGACATTGGCGGGAGCGTAGCCATTGGGTGCGTTGGGACGCGCTCTTGGGGCGAGTATCAAACCATGTTCCTGATGTTGAGAGAGCCTGATCGGCTCGGCAAAGGTAAGAAGAGGAACGTTAAGGAGCGCGAGTGGCAAGAGTGAAGACTGCCACAGTGGAAGATGCATCTTGACAAATCATGCAGATTATCAATGTATGTAATCCGAATGTATTCAATTTAATCAAGAATCAAAAAAAAAAAAAAAAAAAAAGAATGAGGAGAAAAGGATAGATGAAACGATGAAACGAATAACTGAATAATGAATGACTAAGAATTGAATCGAGAGATCATTCCCCCGCCTCCAAAAACGAGGCCAACTCAACGAGAGTGGGAAAGGTTTGAGGTTGTGTTTTGGTTATGACAGAATGACAGAAACAAAGAGAAAAAAGTGGATGGGACCCTGATCGCAAGCTGAGCTTATTAGTGGGGAGACCCAAGGCTGGCGGAAGCAGCGGGAAGTTAGTGTAGATAGTCACAACCAAGAAGTAAGCAAAAAAAAAAAAAGCACGGATCTTGGAATCCAGAGAGATCATGCGAAGCTTTTCATATATTTTTTTTCTAACAAGGTCGTTGGGTCCGTCATTGCCGCAAAAGCCGAGAAGTGGATGGATTTCTTGGAGGGTGGCTGTTTGTCTCGGTCAAGGTCTTTTTGTGTGTGTCAATCACCAGCATCCTCCTGCCTCCCTCGCAGGTGTCAAATGCCTAAGCCCGGCCTCCTGTCTTTTAAATTCCCCAAATCAGATCAGACGGCTTGATTTCCGCGTACTGCACCGGCCCCTAAATGAACCCGATGACCCGATTTGGCATCCGCTTGTTGAACGGCATTCGATGCACACGACATGTTGGTCAAGGCTGAAGGGGATCTGAGTGAGTGAGTGTGGCATTGTGCCCCTGGAAAAATAATAAAACAATAAGGCTCGGCGAATTGCATGGCAGCATCTTGAATTCCCATTCGGGATGGCACTCTGCTTGTCGTTTCAAGTTCCATGTAACCGTGGGTCCGGCCGATCCCCGGCCGTCGAAATCTGTCCATGGTTAACCTGAGGGTTCGATTTTCAGTTGGAACGTCTGGGGGCCTTTGGCGGTTGCACATATCCATCTTGTCAAAACTGACTTGAATAAGTGACTGCCAGAGTTGCTGCTGTGCTGCCGAAGGTTTGACAAGCAATAGCCAAGTGCTAATGTTAATTTCCATCGATGTAACGCTTGGCAACGGGTGGCTTTTGTGGGGACCGCTGCCGCTGATCTTTTGCCAGTCCACGTCATCTTTCAATCGAGGTCCGCTGACAAGGCGTTTTTTTTGCACCTTCCAAAAGACAAAATCGTTAGCAACCGCTCGGTGGGTGGCCGGCTCCGCGTTGTCCGACTTCTGGAACCCGGGCCCCACTAAATAGGCCCGTGTCTCGGACCCGAGTGTTTGCTCAGCACAAACCATTCGTGCGTTTCGTGATCTCCCAAGATATTGCCTATTGAAGGGGCTCTGGGTATATTTTTCGGAGTCATTCGGACTTTTTCGGTCCTCAAGGTTTCCAAGACATACGATTGCCCTGCCTACCGAGACAGAGCGAAGAGCCGCTCGGAATCCCCTTTTCGGCCAGCAAAGTGCAGTAGTTCGACATTGGCGAATCGGATTGTTTTCCCCTCTCCTGGCGTCTTGGGCGACGAGCATCAGATGACTTGACGATCGGAAGTGGGAGTTTCTGGGATCCGATGCTGATTTTCGAGACAGGAATTGACTTCTACTTTTGTTGAGAGAGAAACTGATTCCAGCGACACCAGGGCCAGCATGCTGTGACACTCACTAGAACGAATCCCCATCCTTCGGCTTTTGGATTACAGGGCTCGAATTGAATGAAAGCCACATAATGCGCATAAGCAGCTGAGTATGTTGGATCGACGATTGAACAATACACTGACCTCATGAAAGCCTGTACAATGACATCTGGCACCTGCATATACCCTCCAAAACTTGATTTCTTTGTCAAGATTTCCCACCCGAACAACAGTTTATCTCAGATCCACCTACTCTTGGAAGCCGGGAAGTGTACCCAAGCATCAAACCGTACCTTCCAGACTGCGAACAGTTATTGGTCAATTGGGAGAGGTCAGTGTACCCATGATCAAATAGTTACCGCATCGTATTGTCAAGAGCCTATAGGCTTCTCCCACCTTTCTCCTTTCGACATCGTGCATCACCACACCACTGAAGGGACCCTGGGCCTCAGGATCAGAACTCTGCAGTAATATGCGCCATGTCATTCCTCTTGTCCTGAATGGTCCAACTCATGCCTTCATCAAACCCTTCTAGTCCTCATTGAAGTTGACACGCGAGCATATATAACCGAGACCTAGGCCACCTAAAATGCTTTTGAACAAAGAAGCCGAATCCTCAGATCACAATCCGTAGTACATCCCAACGCCCCCTTGCCCAACATGTCTCTCACAGTCACCTCGGAGCCTTGTCAGGCGGCCAGCGACGAGCAGGGCCAGGTCTCCATTAATATGGTGATCAGACAAGACCCATTCTACATCACGCTAGATGCCTCTGCTCTTCTAGCCCTCTCAGTGTTGTTAGTCCTTGGCATGCACTTTATAGACTGGATAGTCCTCGAGTTTCTCATCATTGCCGTCCCTGTGGCTCTTCTCATTCATAACGACTATCTCAATTTTTTGAAGCTTGGACCGGGGGGAACGCCTCCAACACCATCAGGCTATGCCAGACTGACCTGGTATCGACTCTTCACCCTTCGAGACCCATTTACGGCTCCTCCAAGGGACACAGTTAAGCAACCATCAGCCGGCATACTCAGCGATCTGCCCTACCGCCCTGGCCCACGTCCAAGCGTTGCAGGTCTTGCCCCTCAGAGGCAACTAGACCAGCACGGCTCATTGCCGGAGTACAATAGACTTCGTGCCGCAATCGAGGCCCTCACGGTGCGAGAACCCAAGGACTTTGTCACCGCTACGTCTTGTCTGGAAAAGCATGGGTTCGCCCTGTTCTCTCGGCATCCTCTAAATGTCTGCGGCAATGGGGAGATTTGCCATATCCATAATTCGGATAGGTCGATGCACATGAACCTTCATCCAGACGATATTGGAGAGGTATTGAAGAAGGGCTGGGGTCAAAGACACCCGATGGCGTGGAAGGGCTGGATTCAAGCGCCACTTCCGACAACCTTTACCATGATTTATGCGCCTAGGAGTGAGTGATTCCTTCCATGATCGAACGCCAGACTATGACTGATTAACTGTATCAGATGAGAGTGATTTACGGATCGTCTGCCGTATCATCGAGGCTGCTATCTGGTACGTGAATGCTGAAAAGGTTGATATTACTCTTGCGGGCGAGCGGTAAGAAATGTGCTGTCAGAGAGAGGCAGAGATCTGTGTTGGAATCGGAAGCTTGAGTTACGGACCACGCATGAGTTTAGGAAATGGGAAGCGCGGTGTTTAATCAGGGGTAACTTGTTCTTTTTACCCAAATGGTAACAAATCAACTCTATACATATAAAACCTCAAGAGTAAAATATCTTTAGAAACATCTTGTATCCATCTACCATAGATGGGTGTGTTTCCCCGGGAAAACAAACCAGTCAATCATCAATGATTTTATCCAAAAGATATTCTTTAACCATGATCAGGAGACAAAAAAATATGTTTCCTGAAGATCACAAGATATATTGACACGGGGCCACCCGGGCCTCACGCATGTTCAAGGTGAACCCTAAGCGAGAATCACACCACTAGACCAGCGGCCCTTATACAATTGGATGTTATTTCCTATTCTGAAAGAGTGATACTATTCCCGCACACACACACACACACACACACACACACACACACACACACACACACACACAAACATACAGCAATATTAAGCTTTACCCCTGTCTTTCCCGCCGCATGACTCACCCAACGGTCCACGGAGCCAACCCCCCCAACACACACAAATCTCTTTTTAGCCTTTGAAAAGTCTAATTCTCGAACCAACAGATATAACTTGATATAAACAATCAAAAAGGGCCGCTGGTCTAGTGGTATGATTGAAGCTTAGGGTTCACTCCTCTCATGTGTCAGGCCCCGGGTCCGATCCCCGGGTGGCCCCGTTTAGTAACTGTGAAAACAATCTTTCTTTTTTATGTTTTTTTTCTTCTTCCTTGGTAAGTAAGCCTTTTGTTTAATTTGACGTTTTCTTTCCTGTTATCGTGAATAAAGGTTTGCTGTAATCTTATGTTATTGGGGACTGTGTACCGAATTGGTCCAGCAGGCAGAGTTGGCTGCTGGACCAATTCGGTACACAGTCTGCACTTGAGTTCGCTCACGCGTGTAAATAATTGTAGAGGGACCGCATATCCCATAGGGATGGAGGCACCGCCTCCAGCGGTGTAAGATCAATAATAATGTTATTGGGGAAGCTGGATGGAGGTTGGAGGAATTATGTGAATGTGTGATCAGCGGCGTTGTCTATATATATAATGTTGAGAAAGGGTTTGGGATTGAGCTAATAAGGATGATAGTTTGTTGATGGTACATGGTTATGTAGATCTATTTTGGCATACCTTTTGCTTATAGTTTATTGATGAGCATCATCTACAATACACGCAACTGTCAGATAGATCACTTCAACAGTTATTCCATATCACACAAACTGGTATTAGTCATTCAACGCCCACGTTTAAGTGACAATCTAGGTTGGGAGTTTTTATTTTTATATTTTCCGGGTTTCCTATCTCTATCTTCTTTCAATTTTTTTATTTTTTTTCGTTTTCTATTTTGGCATCTGCCTTTTCATTCACCTTTTCTTCAAAAAACCTGCTGCTTTAAAAGGCTGAAAACTAAACAAACAATAGCTCAATAAATAATCAAGGCAAAGCAACTGAGGGGTTCAATGCAAAACCAAGTCATCACCGGCATCAAAACAAATTCTCGGTGTGGTTGAGGGACCGCTTCAAGGCTTCAAGGTATAGATTCCTCCAAAAAAGGGCCAACAACCAGCCGACCGCCATGCACCTGTTCCACCCCCCAGGATTATGGTTTAAATTTCGTAGGTGGAATGTGTTCAAGTGGGTCAACTAGATTCAACATATTCCACCCCCCTAGGTTTCTTTGTTAAACCAAAATCTCATTCTCATCTCACCCCGAAAGCAGCGTTATTCCACGCACAGTTCTCAAACACCCGCTTCAGACAATCCAATCAAATAAAAATACAAAATACGCAGTCTCCCTTCTTGCCGTACAATATATTCTGTAAACGTGTCCACAAAGTAGAAACTAAAAAAAGGAATCAGGGGGAAGCGGCGGTTCGTCGTCTTTAATGGACTAGGTTCTCTGCTACCGAAACGTATCCCGATAAGGGCCCTCAACCTTAACTTCCTTGATGCCTACTGGCATAGAACGTAACCATTCTGACCACGCGTCCAAATCATATGTATTTTCCGATAGATTAAAAGTAAAACGAAGCGTATAGCCGCTTGTTGGTGAATCTGGGGTGAAAACTGGAGGCGTGCCTTTCCGGAGAGGTGTCAGGGGAATTGAGGGCAATACCTTGTTGCTGGATTCTTGAAGAAGTATCGGCGTAGGGAAGTTTATAGTAATCCCTTGGTCTTGATTGTGACCCTGAATCAACGTGGCATACTCTGACACCAGCTTAGCGTGGAGACTGGCTGCCGTGAAAGGCTCTTTGAACTTCTGAGCCGCCCTTGACTTGAGCTGCTCATTCACAATGTGTGTAAACGTGCCTCTTCTCAGCCGCTCAAGGTGATCCCATCCAGCCGAGGCAGCAATGACCTCCAACATACCCTTTTGGCGGACGTTTTGGTACATGGGATAGTAAGCGCAATCCAAGATCACCAAAGAATCGGTATATGTGTTTTCGAAAAGTTGCTGAATGCCCTGCCATGGGATGAAGGATTCAGGATCGGGTTTCTTGGAGCTGTGACCAGGTCAGATAAACGGGAAGGGGGTTTGAAACACGGAGACTGTCATCGCTCACCTTGCAAAGATAGTGTCTCGATCCGGGCCAAGGTAGCTGTGGCCACTGTAACAGAAGATCTTCAAGACATCGCGCTGGTTATCCTCCAAGAGAAACTCGGCAACTTTGTTTGTCAACCAAAGTGCTGAGTTATTCTTTCCGCCCGAGTAAGTGGGTATGGGCGCGGGTTCCACTTTGTAGTCATAGTCTTTGCTCAGAGTGTCTGCCAGATCTTCCATTGCCTTCTTGGCCGTTTCATCTTCATCATCTTGCCATCGAGCAAGGAGGACCGAAACCCGGGCATAACGACTGCGAAGAGGGTTCGATGCAATGCGCGAAGCGGTTCCCTGGAGCTCCGCCCTGAAACTATCCTGCCCAGCTACAGGAACCAGGTTGAACGGCCTGTGTAGACGAGGGCTGGAAGGTAAAGGAGTCCTGCCTGGGGCAGGCGGAGTTCCAAAAGCCGACTGTTGTAATGGAGGCAAATCGATATCCATTGCGGCCTGATCCTGGCTGTAAGGCGGCCTAGAAGCAGGAAGTACAGAGCTCAAACTCCTACTGCTGTCCGGGGCCAAGCCAACCTCGTGAATTGCCTCACTAGCTGCGTCCCAGGTTGTAGCTTTATGTGACGGGTCGCACTAGATAGGCATACAGGTGTCAGCAGGGGCCGTTTCAACTGTTGCGAAGGCCTAAAATGCCAAACGTACTGCGACTCTACGCTTCTTGCAAGTGGAGCAAGCGCCGATTTTTCTTATATACGATGCTCGCTTCCGTTGCTCTGCACTCAAAGGCCCTGTTCGTCTTCTCGAAGTACTTGATCGTCGTTGGGTATCGTTGTTTCCTGGGGGCGTGCCGTTGCCATTGCTGATGGCGAACGAATGCTGCTGCGAAGCAGCAAGAGTCTCCGGCGACACTTGGAGGCTGTATGCGGTCGTTACCGTTTCGCCCGAGCCCTGGGTTGCTATTGTCGTTGCGACTGTTGCCGTCGATGAGGCGGTGTCCTTGCGTTCGAGAGGGCCGCCCGGCTCTTTTGCAAGGTTTTCACCACTGAGTCTCCCGTTGTACTCCGAGCTACCATCGGAATCAAGACGAGGATGGATTCCCGGTTCATGATGGTTTTCCACCCCATGCTGAGAAGAGCCCTGCCCTGGACTGGACGCTTGATCCATCGAATACCCTATTCTTGCCAGCAGGAACTACGCAGCCAGGCCAGGAGCCGTTCTCAAGGGGCACCTGGCACCTGGCAGAGCAGTCCGCACGCCCAGCACGGTGCAGTTGCCGAAGATTTGGGTTGAAAATGGTCTAGTGTTGGCGATGAGCTCTAAAGTCTCGGGACGGCGTGAATAGACTGTGGGATGAAACGATTCACCGGTCTTCGGTGTGTTCTAGAACGGACCTGATCGGCGTGCTTTTAAAAGAACAGCTTCCCCCGGAAACGGTTGGGGTAAGGCGAAATCGTTGACGTCTAGATAGTGGTCCTCTGATGAACCAAGGCTCAGGGAAACTTGGTTGAAGCGGAGGCGTGAGGGTGTACTTGACTCAGTAGCCCGGATGACCGATGAGGATTTTTCTCTGGTCGTGCATGAGATATCTCCGACAGACTCTAGTGGCTCTTTCACGCCGTCAACCCAGCTAACTGGCCATTGATACACCGTGAGTGTAACTTTTGACCGAGACGCCGAAATACGGAGGAGTGGGCTCCGGCGTGTGTGGTGTGGATATCTGAAAGGATGCGAGAAAATACCGGGCTGTTGAAATAATGACACTCCTAAAAGCTGCAGATTGCAAGACGAGAATATATTCTCTCTCTCTAACCAGTGACGGGAAAGATATCGATTGGGCCCCGATGTCCAAGATGGAGGTGTGCACCAACGATAACAAGGGGGGGGGGGGGGAATCAGGCAATGTGGTTCCGGGTCCCTGTCCAAAGTAAGGAGTACAATATGAAGATGAATAAACAATAAAATGTCCCCAAAAACGAACACTTCCTCTTTCTGTTGTATTTTTTATTTTTATTTTTTATTTCTATATAAATTTATTTTCTCTCCACGCGCGGTTACCCCCGCTGGTTCAATGGTCAAGCTTAATCAAGGTAAGTCCAAGAGGGCCGGGATCCTTTCTTTTTCGGCTTGATTTGCTCGAACCCAAAAAATGTCGAATGTCACTGCACTCCAACTCAACTCCAAAAATTGAAGGGAACTCCAAAAAAAAAAACTAACTTCCCCACTGACGGAAGTCGCAGTGGAGGTTCATCACACCGCAGAAAAGCCCCGCCGCCGCCGTTGATCAACAAGAGGCCGTTCAGTTCTTTCCTTCTCAAGCAAAAGAAAAAAAAAGGGAAAGGGAAACAACGACGGCTAAGAGATGCCGAGCTGTTAGACTTCACCGGGCCATGCCGCTAGCCTCACCGCGATTGGCGTCATCCGATAGGCCTGTTCCGGATCCACTCCCGCTGTTGGCGGGACAAGGGTTTTAGTCCTTGAGAACACAGAAGGGCGGGGGGAAGGAGATGTTATCTGGCGGCCGAACTCACCCCGATACCACCTCATTTTGCTCTCTCATCACTCACCATCCACACCTATGGCGCTCACCATGGGATCTTGAGATAAAGCCACACCAGACTCAACCAAAATGTGTCAAGGTGAGGATATCGGTGGGTGAGGGTGAGCCTTTTTCTGCCCAACTTCTTTGGGAATTCTCGTTTTCTTGACTCGGACCTCCCGTTTATCGATTCGATCAATAAAGTCAAATCTGGGGGAAATCGGGAAAGCCACTCAGCGAGAAGGACGAGAAGGCACATCACAACATTACACCAGGCCAGACCAGACACCTTTTCGGCCTGGTATTCCCTGTTCCCGCCTTGGTTGTCTCGGTTGACCAGTGTGTGACGAGCATGTCGACTCCTTCCCTATCGGTACCTTCAGCACTGTGGCGTCCCCGCCCCAGGACTCGGTTTGTCTGTATTCGTCAACCCTGGCTCCGGCTTCACCTTGTTCGTTCATTCAGACAACGTCGACATAAATGACATGACTGTCTCCCACCACACATCCCGAGGTGCCGCACGCCTCACAAGTTTCCCCAGCCAATTTTCCACCCTATCATACCCGCCACGGCCTGCTGCACGCCTCAAATGTTCGTCCAAGGTGCATTAGCCAATGCACGGGTCGCGCATATTCTCGCTACCTTTGTCTTCTTACAACAGCCAGCCTTCTGATCCTCCCCACACCTAACACCACACTTCCCCCTTCCCTCCCCCGATGCTTTCCCTTCTCCCCACCCGTCACTCCCTTTCATCTCAAGTCCTCATGCATTGATACCTGTGAAACCAAACCTCTCATGTTTCCCGTCCAATCAGCCCTTTTCTCTGCCCGCAAATCCCCTATCCGGACTCGCACTGGATAGGCATCTTGCTGACACATACACGACGCATCTCTAGCAGAACGGAGCACAGAAATAACAAGCCAGAATGCGGGCCGCTAGTAACAAGTGAGCTGTGTGCCGCTGTTGCATTCTGCATTTGTTGTGTGCCCCCAGCCTCACCTTGCATGCCCACCACCCACGGTCAAACTGATAGCCACGGCCCACTTTGGTCTTGAGTCTATAGGATGCTTTCGGGGGCGTCAAAGTTCACTTGGGCAGAGAGGATGAGAGAGTCAGGCCTTGCAGCACGTGTGGGTGGTGAACCAATGGTGGCAATGCGGCATCCATAGGATAGCAGCCAGCAGACAACATCAACAACAACAACAACAACAAAAACATTGAGGCATTTCCAAGGGCCGATTCGATCAGTAGGAGATGCCGAACTGCACCTTCTTTCAGTCCCAATCGCACGACAGGATCCAGTTATGCATGTCGCAATCTGCCCAAATGCCCAATTTTGCGGGGATATGGGTGAGGTGTGCTCCAACACCGGCGGGCGGTTATACGTTCACGAGCTGCTTTCCTTTTGAAGTGATCCTTTTTTTCGTTTTTGTTGTTCTTCCAATCCCCTTTCTTACTCAAACTCAAGGACCAATGGAAAATATGACGGTTGGCGAAGGCCTGAAAAACCCGAGCCCATCATGTCCTGTTGATAAGTTGGACGCCTGTGACTCGACAAGACAAGAACTCTCGGCAATTGGAGTTGATACAACACAATGCAATGTAAGCCAACGGAAACGCTTTGTGTACCCGTTGCCTTTGAACCCCCGGCAGCCTCTAGAAAATGCAATAGAAGCCAGACTTTAAGCCGAAAAACAAAGCCGGAGGTATGTATGCATGTACATGTACATGTAGTAGTGTAGTAACACACCCCTTTTGGCTCTCTCCTCACCTCGACAAGGGGGGTTACACCTACCAGTCCAGTCGCATGTGTGGCTTTGACGAACTGATTTCTTTTCGGGCGTTCCAATACATATGCGACCATCCCCCGTCCACCCCGTCTTCCGTCCAAGCCGATGCTATTGGGTCTTGTCGTCAGTAATGGTGTTCTGACTGCATGATGGGACACGGATGTATGGATGTATGGATGATAGGGAACTTTTTTGAAGAAAAGCATATACATGATGTCGTATCCGATCAGCAGAAGCAGCGCTAAGAGCGGAATATCATGTGTGTGTGTGTGTGTGTGTCAATGATGAGGGGTTGGTTGGGTGTGTGTGAGAGGGATGGAAAGGTAAGCAGAAAATTGAAAATGACCTGTCATATTAGATTGGGTAATCTCTCTCTGTGAAAAGTGTAGATTTTCGATTCGATGGGATGAATGATTTTTGCTATTTCCGTGTCAGTGATTATCCCTTGGCGTTTTTTCATATTTGATATCATTTTGGTGGAAGTATGATCAGGTAATTTATCATGATCACCAACGACATTTCGAGGCCAAGGAAATGGACGAAGATTGTTTTGAAAACAGTAAATCTTATTTTACACTGTCGTTGCAAAACGACATCCAAAAAAAGAAATAAGTAAAATAAACAACTGAAAATAAAAATATCCATCCAAAAAAGAGGTATATCCAATCAAAAAGGAATCATTCCAAATCATCCAGCCTCCCCTCTCCCTGCACCACCAATAGTTTCATCCTTACAAACCTCCAACCCCCATTGATTCCCACCCCCACTCCCACTACTACCTTTCCTCACAAACCTAGCTCTAACCCCTTTCAATTTCTCCTTTTCATTCCTTTTTCCACTCTTCTTCTCATCACTTTCTTCCTGTTCCTCTTCTTCCAATTTCTTTTTATCTTCAAAACTCAAACTCATCAACCCTTGTAATCCATCCCCTCCTTTTAATATCACTACATCCCATACGGCAGTTTGAACCATTATCCCTAACAAGAAAATTGATACGAGAAAGATTTGTAATCCTAAAAAGGATAAAAATGGCCAGATGATGTGTATATGCTGAGAGGAGGTTTGTGCTGTGCCGTTTATGATATTAGAAGAAGATGAAGAGGAAGAGGATGAACGAATACTTTTAAAAGTTAGCTTAGGTAGTCGAGAAAATATGGTGGATGGGTGGGACTTACGTGTTGGATAAACTTGTAGCTATATTTGATGTGATGTTCGTGATTACTTCCTCTGAGGTTTGTAAAGGGGAGTCCGAGGAGGAGGAGAAGAGTGACAACCCAAAAGTCTCACTGAGTAAAGAAGTGCTTATCCCCGATTGATTCGAAAAAGTGCCTCGGAAAATAGAGACCAAGTATTTGTTTAGTATGGATACGTCTTCTCGGTTTACTTGATATGTATCTTGTTGTTGTTGACGACGGGAGAGTGTGCCGTCATCAGAGAATAAACTTGACGAATGCACAATCTCTGTTGTTGAAACGCCGTCTAACACAGAGATGGAGTATGTATTCACACAAAAGTGGAATAGAACCTCTGATGCTTTAAAAGTAGTGTTGATTCCTCCTGTTGAGTAGATGAGGAAGAAATTGGCGATTCCTGAGGAGAGTCTTCCCTGGTCAAAGGTGATTGAGAGGATAGAGGTTGTTGGTAAGAAAGAAGTCGAGTTTGTTTTGGAGGAGGAAATGTTGAGAAAAGGGGTTAAAGGGTTTGTGCTAAAGAGAAAAACCCCGTTGGGGAGCGAAGCGTTACAAGGTGTTCCGGTTGGGTTTGAGAGGGAGAGTCGGTTGGATATGTCGGATGTGGAGGAGCAGATTGCTAGGGAGCTAAAATTTGAAAAGGAGCAGGAGCCTGTGCTGCAGGATGGTTGGAGGGGGGAAATAGGCGATGATGGAGGTTGGAGGAGGCCGAGTTGGATTGCTTGTTTCTCTAATGGATCAAGACGGGTGTATGGTTGTTGATGGGCGTAGCTTTCGGTCTTTGGGACGGTGGCGGCTCCGACTGTCAGGATGCTGCGGGATGGATAGGTGATTGCTGCCTGGGTTAGAGGGGAGAGGAGGAAGCTGGTGAACATTGCGAAGGCTGCGGACATTCCTAGGACTCGCCCTTTTCTTTTGAGAAGAAGTTTGGCGCTTCCTACCGGTCCTCGTTTTGCGTCTTCGAAGGTTTGGAAATCGGCTAGAGGTTTATCTCCCCTGGCGAAGGAATTCCATTTGAGTTGGGATATCCCTTCGCTCAGGGGGATTGCTAGGGCAACTTGGCATATTGCTGTGAGAAATGCCACGAGAGTGTTTAGTGACACGGCTAAGGGCCAGTCTGAAAGCTCTCTTCCGTCGTATACTTTCAGAACAACAACAATAGCCACGAAGCAGAGCAGACTGAGAAGCCAGCAAAAAAGCTCGGGCAGCCAGTGGGTACAATAATTGAGAAACGCAGCACATCCACCGCCTCTCCTCCTTTCCTTTTTGACTTCTACTGGCTTGGGCGGCTCTCCTCCTCCTCCACTTCCCCCTTCTCGTATCGCCTTGTTGCGCTTCCGCTGTTGACGATCCCACTGCTTCTTTGCGCGTTTCCTCTCCTTTCTCTTCAACCCGTCGTCGTCAATTGGTGTTTCGTCAGGAAAGGTATCAGCTCTCGCCGGAGCGATCCCAACTTGTGATTCATCTTTTGCTTGTTCTGGTGTCGAGCCAGCTTCCGGTCCCGGGTTGAAGTAGTCCAAGTCTTCATAGTGCATAAACGGGCCTCGTCCTCCAGCTCGCTGTCTAGTTGTGGGTGCCGAAACCGTCCTACCATGATGCTTAGGTCGTTGATGGTGGGTTTGACCCGAGGCTGGAGGTGAGGCTGGTGGAATGGTCACAATGGTAGGGCGGGTATTGATGCTCTGAGCTCGTGAAGCTGCTGCCGCGGCTAATATGGGTGGTGACTTTGGTGGTGGCGCCGGAGGAGGAGGGGAAGCGTTCGGCCCGTAAGATGTTCTGATAGGAGGTTTTCCAGGCTGCGCCGCCCTCACCCGAGCCATGGCAAGCTCTTCGAGATCTCTGCTTCCGCGCCATGGCTGAGGCAAAGGATGGGGAATCTCGTCATCGTCACTCACGTTGTCCGCATTGCCTGCTGGCGGTTCGGGCTGTACTGCTGGCCAGTCTACTATTGGCTGAACAGGGTGTTGTGCCAAAGGGTTGTTGTTATTGTTGTCAAAATACCATTGAGTCTGTTGCGACTGATCTTGAGGAACCATAGTCCGAGGCACGCTTGCATCTAGACTTTGTTGCTGCTGTGGCCATCCTTGATATTGAGCTTGCTGAGGTGCCGCATGCCAATTCTTCTGCGCCGCATCTTGATGGTGAGGCGGGGAAGGTGTAAGTCCCCCTCCTACGTATGCCACATAATGCTGTTGACTATGTTGTTGTTGTCTCCCGGCGTCATTGTCGTTGTCGATATCGTCGTTCTCCTGGTGAATTGAGCTTGCCGGCGAGACGGTGTGACGACCTCCACTGCTGACTGTGCCGACACGCTGTGGTGACAAGGTTGCGTTGATGGATTGGTTTCGAGTGAGTCCATCGCGCCGGGTTACTTCCAATGGGGAGACTTGGTCTGCTGCTGCGGCACTGCTTCCACCTATAGCTGATGTAGCTGTTCTTACTGTCGGGACAGGCTTCCTCGTTGGAGGTATAAGGTCTGCTCTAGAGGAGGATGCTGTTGCTGCTATTGGGGGCGTCGCCGCCGCTCCTTTGCCCTCGGCTCCAGGATAATAGGGCTGATAGTTATCATTGCTGGCGTCGTCGTTATAGTTGTAATAACCATCTCTGCCGAGGTAGTAACGGTCATCGGCGCCACCTGGGGGCATGGCGAATCGCAACCTTGGTTGTTAGGACGAGCGTAGTGGGCAAAGTGAAAAGAAACATTTCACTGCTTAGTCCCTCGGTTCAAAGATCACAAAGCTCAAGCCTCCATCTGTCATGGGAAGGTTCAATCCCACGCAGGAGGTTCCTCCAATCCAACCAGAACAGAAAGAGAAAAAAAAGAGAAAAAGGTGAGAGAAGAAATTGGAAGTGAAGGAGTAGGTAATACCAGCCAAAGTGAGGTAAGCTAAGCCAGAAACGAGCCTTGGTGATGAGAAGTAGCGCGTGGAATGCGAATATTCCAACACCCAACGGGGGAACACAAATGCACAGGACGACTAGGATAGGCAAAAAAAGAGTAAGCTATGCCCCTGTTCAAGACTCTCGGTGGTTCCAATCCGTGGTGTACATGCCGGATGAATATATTGCTTTCTTTCTATCTAAACAACAACCGTGGTATTACCACATATTGGAGTAATACAAAAAACCCTTCTCCAATTTGTGGTCGCAATCGGTGGAGAGGGAGGAGGAGGGTCGGGTAGATGCTGGCCGCCGCCGTCAATGGCATCCTTCCCCAGCCTCTTCCCTCCACCCTCCTCAGGTTACCTCCTCTTTGGGCTGTTTGTCTTGGCCGTTTGCTGTGATAGCAATGCGGGTGTGTGTGGGTTGTTGGTCCGAATGGGGGCCTCACTCACCTCTCTCCTCTTCCTCCAACCCTTCCAACCCCCAATGTTTGCTTTCTCTAAGGAACTTTTCCTTATAGCAATCCATCGGGAATCGGGATTTCGTTAATCGAGAAAAAAGTCAAAAACCCATATTGGTGGATATCATTAATTCTGGTCGAATAGTCATCCAGAGAAAGCTGCTGCCTGAGAATAGACTAGTATACAAGAGAAGAAAAAGACGGGAAGGTGTGGGGGTTTGCTCTTACAGCAGCGCGCTAAGAGAATGAAACATGGGCGCTGCAGGGGTATTCCAAGTGTGAAGCAACCAACATTTTTTTTCCTGATGCAGAACATCAACTTCGCTTTTATCATGTACTGCGCCGTACACTACGGTAGATGCAAATGATATGCGTGTGAGAAAGAGGA
This sequence comes from Podospora fimiseda, assembly GCA_033297215.1. Taxonomy (NCBI): domain Eukaryota; kingdom Fungi; phylum Ascomycota; class Sordariomycetes; order Sordariales; family Podosporaceae; genus Podospora; species Podospora fimiseda. The sequence continues at coordinate 398,824 of MU865298.1, read as the reverse complement.
AAGAACTTCGTCTATCTGGTTCTTTTGGCCAGTAGATCCGTCCTCCGAGTACCCTACCAAACCACTTCCTTCTCCGCATCTGCTTGGTCAGGCCTCATAAACGGTCAAACATTCCCAGGTGTAACATGGAAAAAGGAAAACACAATATTCCATCCCAGGTAGGTATTGATGATTTAAGTACTTATAGCGGCCGTGCGGCCTCCGTTTCTTGCCACCGAACAAAGTAACGAACCCGACTTTACCGCTCCAGACCCCAGATTCGGGTGTGATCCATAACGGGCTCCCGGTAGATCGGCCGGGTCACCACCGACACCGATCACCTACACTAGGAAAAAGAAAAAAAAAGACGGAAAAATCTACCTATGATCAACTTTAACCTGGAAAAGAAAAACAATGCATTATAGATCACATGGTACAGCCAACAAAGTGTACTACCGCATACAGAAGGAGTACATTAAATGAATGCTGTTTCATCTCATCTCACACATCTGTCACACATACACACAATCCTCCCATAACACAGGAAAAGGATGATAGCAAAATAATGGCTGCCTCTTCCCTTGGATATCTTTAAACCTGCTACAAAGTAATCAAATCCAAATCAGTCGGCCCTTGATCAACACTGGATTTAATTAAAGAGATTCTCTATCTCTCTCCTCCATTCTTTTCCTTGAGTAAAGCCTTTCCCTTTTTCTCATGCTATATACTACACAGAAATACACACTCAAACCATCATCACAACATACATATCTTTTTTTGGGCCTCTTTCGCTTGTCCCAACAAACACAAAAATAGATAAAAGACTGAATGGGACAAACAAAGCACTAGCCGGGTCAAATTGACAATAAACCAAGAATAATACACA
>MU865298.1:218789-397861 GCA_033297215.1 Podospora fimiseda | reverse complement strand
CAGAGAAATAAAGACACAGAGAAATAAAGACACAGAGAAATAAAGACACAGAGAAATAAAGACACAGAGAAATAAAGACACAGAGAAATAAAGACACAGAGAAATAAAGACAGAGAGAGACAGAGACACCCCCAAACTCCGAGACACTGGTGCCATATTCGGTATAAGAAACACACACAGACACAAATGAAAAGTCCCAACAGCCCACCCATTTCCCGCCAATACCCCCAGCCAGCCCAACAGTGAAAATGCTTCAATAATGTGGCTCCAGCAAAAACAAGGCAAACATATACAAACAATGAGACTCAGATTCCCTCCCGCCTTCCTTCCCTTCCCCAACCAAAAGGACTAATCAAACAAGCTGCCTTTCCGCCACGACCTCCACCTCACACACAAAAACTAATGTGAGTGACTCCCATGATCATGATCATGATCATGGTCGTGACCATCATGAGAATGACTGCTTTCTGGTCGAGATCCAGGCACCGAAGACGAGCAGCATCCCTTCCCGACACAGTCATCCACGCAGTCCAAGAGACACAAGTTGCCACCCTCAGTCACCTCGCACCTCGGCGCCCCCACAACCGTCGAGGTACCATCCAACCCTAATGCGACGTCCTCTTCATGGTCATGGGTATCGTCAAGACAAAACTCAGGCTGAATAGTAGCGCTGTGAATCCCGTAGGCGTGAAGACATTTCCTCGCCATCTTTGCCACCTCCATGTACTTCTCACCGCCCGCCTCCGAGATGGGGAAAGCAACCTTGATGTGCATCGACGCAACAACCTTGGTGTCCGAAAGCTGCCAGATGTGAACGTGGTGGCAGCTGACAACACCAGGAAGTGCCTGAATATCTTCGCGCACTTCTTGCAGATCAATGTTCTCGGGCGTAGCCTGGAGAAGGACCCTCGAAGTTGCGATGGTAAGAGGAATGCATGACTTGAGGATAATCAAAGTGATGAAGAGCGAGACCACGGGATCAGCGTAGTAGCGGTACTTCCACTCGGTCAACCAAATGACTAGAGCTGTGACGATAACACCCACGTTTCCTAGGGCATCTCCCAAAACGTGAAGCACCATAGCGTCCATCCCCATGTCGCTGTGGTCGTGACCAGTCTTCTTACCAGGCTTCCTCGGTTTGTTGTGGTTATGCGAGTTATGAATACCAGAGTTCCGTCGAGCCCGTTTCGAAGGCGCATGTGAACTATGCGCGTGTCCTTGTCCATGTCCATGATCCTTTCGGCTTAGCAAAGGGGTGTTCTCTTCGGGAAGAGCCCCATCCAAAACTGCATTCTCATCCTCTGGGTTACTGTCGCTGCTAGACTCGTCGTCGGGTTGCGATCTGCTGGCGGCAATAATCTCCTGTCGGAAGCTAGCAGGGTGGATGCTGATATCGTCGATGCTGGTAAGGCGCCCGTGCCTAGAGCCAGGTGTGCGTCTTCCTGCACGGCCAGAGTTACGGCTCGCGCTCGTACGGAATGTGCTGTCCTGATCGAACCTAATGTGTCGTGCCCCAGCTTCGTTGTTGTGGGTATCCGAGTAACCTGCGTGACCCTCTTCCGCCGCGCCATCATGTGAGTGTGAATGAGAGTGTCCCTCTCCATGGGCATGGCTGTGATAGTTATCATGCTCATGGCCGTGCTCTCCTGGCCCATGAGAGTGCCCGTGGCCACCAAGCACTGCAAATCCGACCAGATTCGAGGCCAAACCCATGCATCCAACAACAAGAATCAACTTGGCATTTCCAATCTCGGGCGGGTCGATGAATCGTGCGAGAGCTTCGAGGACGATGGATACGCAGAGCGCAATGAGGAACACGGCGTTGAAGAAAGCACCAAGAATCTCGGCGCGAACCCACTAAACGAAGAAAAACGTCAATTAGTATGCATCACATGCATTTGTCATGATCAAAACACTTACACCGTAAGAAAACCTGTCCGTAGTTGCTTTTTGTGCCACTGAAACAGCCCACAATCCCACAAGCAGCGAAATAACGTCATTGAGCTACCAGCACCAACAGTCAGTAAACTACACTCTCTCCCACCGTCTTTGCGCAGTCCAGGAGAAAGGACTCACCATATGGAAGGCATCCGCCATCAGCGCAAGAGAATGAACAGCGAAACCGACCGACAACTCGAGCAAAAAGAACAAAATGTCGATGACGAGCATCACCTTGATGCGAGTCGACTTTGACCACCCCATCCTGATCAGTCGGGTTTGAGAGCGATAAAGCTCTCTCCTTCGAAATTGTGTTCAACCAAAAGAAAATAAATAAAATTTGGAAAAAGGTTGTTGTTGCGCTGACGCAGTTGGTCGAGTATCTTATTAATAAAATAAAGAAACCTAGTCAGAATCGCGTATGTTGGCTTCTGTTTCGCTGCGGCGCAGCTGTGGTGGCGGGCAGCGCGCAGTTATGGCCCTTACTTTTTTTTTGGTTGTAGCCGCGGGATGACGAGATGGGGATTTGAAATGGAAAAAAAAAAGAGTTAAAGGTCCAGTGATTGAAAATAAGAGTTCTGGGAGAGGAGGGGTTTATTTTCGCCGCTTGTCACGTCCAGTCGCCACTTGCGCAATCCCCCACTGACCGATGTACCTATTCCAGAAGTTTGCGATAGCGGCGGGGACGGGGGCGGTCAGAATAGACTTCCTTTTTAAATAAGCGGGATTGCCCCTGTCCCGTCCAGAATGACAGGATCTACAAAGTATCTTTCCAGGCTTGTTGCTTTGATGATTTTCCTTTTGCAGGGGGAAACGGGACGTGTGTGAACGAATCCCGTTCACTCAAACCTTTTTCAGCTGACAACTAGTTGGACGAATTCGGATATGATATACGGATATTGTCACAGTTAATTTTGATAATAAGCAAGAAAAATTGAAAAGTGGCGGGCTGTAAAAGACTAGTGTATAAAAAGAGTTATACGGATAGTTCGATGCAACTTCCCTTTTGTGGCTTCTATTAATTTCCTTTTTTTTTTTAAAAAAAAAAAAAAATTTGTAAAAAAAAATTAAGAACAGACGTTGTGTCTCGACGCTCTCGCTCGAGCATCTGATATCGCTGGGTGTTACCGTGTCACCCAAAGAACGGTGAAATCCGGAACTGGTGACATCAGGTGCCCCACTCCTCCTCCCCGGTCTGGAATTCGCTCCGCTTTTCCTGACATCTGTAAATGATACAATGATAGCACAGACAAATAATAATTGTAACCAGATACTATACAGGAAATGATTTTTTTCGAATGACGAATTAGAGTTATAAACCGACTTGAGAGAATAACGTAAAAGGAGTAAAGAAAAGACAAAATAATATCAACAACAGCAAGAAAAAGAAAAAAACCCAAACCACATCTCTATGTGTGCAAGTTTGTGCCAAAGGGGGGCAGAGGAAGAATCAACGACGCCCGACCCAAAATGTTCATACCCCTTTTCCCCCTTCTCCCCTCCATCTCCCTCTCCCTTCACCTCTCATCTTTGTTTACACCAACGCATGATTGCTATGCATGACAAGTTCAAGAATTTGATTTCCTTTCCAACAAAGCACAAAGCATGCGAACAATCGTCGCTGACCTCGCTCAACCAACTCAAAGTCTATCGATATGCTTAGAAGCCAAACGGATTATCAGGCGCTGTAACATGATTAGCAAACAATATATACTCCCGTAATCAAACAAGGGGCACACTTACTAGCAGCAGCCAAGTTTGCCTTCCTCCCAGTAGGCTGGGGTGCGAGCTTCTTGGCATCGTTCGATACACCAAATCGCACCGGAGGTGGCGGTCCAGTCTGTTGAGGCACCAACGGCTGCATCGGGGCCTGAAGTCCTCCCGTTGTCCCATGGGGAGGAGTAGGAGTCATGCCAAATCCACCAACCATTCCAGTCTGTTGAGGCTGAAGTATACCAGTTGGCTGGGCCACCAAACCAGGCCTGAAAACTTGCGGTGGCTGTCCAAACCCTCCGGCAAAGCCCGTCGGCTGCATCTGAAGGGGAAGAGGAGCAACACCAGCGATGCCAGTCTGTTGAGGAATGAACTGGCCCGGCACTTGGAAGCCGGTGGGCTGAGGCTGGATACCCGTCATCATGGGCATCATCGGCTGCATAGGCTGCATCTGCTGCTGCTGCGTTTGCATTGCCTGTGCATATTGCATCTGCAAGCGGGCTTGGTTGATCTCGTTCAAGCTTTGGCCGGGAGGTGCAACCTGAGTCTGGAAACCGGTCATCTGGGGCTGCAGAGGTGGAGGGGCGAACTGGCTAGGCTGCGCCGTCTGAGGAGCCGAGAGGGGCCGTGATGGAGGTGGAGGCATGAGAGCACCTTGTCCCTGTGTGTATTGAGGAGCCAAAGGTCTTTGCCGGGCGATGGTCTGCGGGAGCTGATACTGCTGCCCATTTACAGCCGGGTGCTGGATGCCCTGGAAGAACCCAGGGGTTGCGCCAGTGGGTTGAGGTACTTGCGCAGGGGCCGGCGCGGGAGCGGGAGCAGCGGGAGCCAAGTTCAAGATCGGAGCTGGCGCTGGAGGCTGTACCTTTTCGGGAGTCAATGGTTGCGTAAGCAGGGACAATTCCTGCATTGAGCCTGTAAGTGGTGCAGTGCTGGGCGCGGGCGCGGGTGCAGGTGCAGGTGCAGGAACCGGCTCAGGGGCCTTAGCTGCCGGCTGAGGTGCTGGCTCTGGGGTTTTCGAGGGCTTCACATCCCAGGCATCATCCTCAAATCCACCAGCGGGTTTTGATGATGCGGTCGTAGCCTTTGTAGGAGATGACGGAGCGGCATCCGCGGCACCGCTACCATCTTTCTTGAACGCGTTCGGATCAACAACATTGTTGGTCTCAACAGGAGGTGCTGGTCGTCCTTTCCTAGTGTTGTTGCGTAAAGTGCCCCCTGGTCCTGAAAACAGTCCGCCGCCAGATTCATCGTCGCCCTTTTTGGTCCTACCATACTTCAAATCCAAGTATCGCATTACTTTGATAATGTCGCCTTCGCGCAGACCTACAGTCCTTAGCACAGTAGCATCAACATCAGGTAGAACGCTCTCGTCCATCGAATCCCTATCAAAAGCTTGTGAGTACCTCTCACACAGCCCGGGTTGAACATCGCAAGCAAGGAAGAAATTGAACCAATCATAAGCTGGCTTCTTGGGCTCGATCGTTGCCCCAACCTTGACGCTGGAGCGGGGGTTGCGTGAGCTCTCAGCTGAACTAGCGGCTCTCTTTTTAAGATCAGACAAGGGCTTATCCTCGTCAAGGGAGATGCCGGTCATCCGCTCGACATACTCCAAATCTTGAACAGACATCTTGGATATAGGAACGGCAATACGGACGCCGTTCATCTTGTGCAAATTAAGCTTGCCATCCTTGACGCCCAGGAACTGAGCCTCGACGGTAAACGATTTCGATCGGTCGGTCCATGTGCGAACCTTGGATGGGTCCGGCTCTTGAAAGGGACGATATATCAGCGAGAATATTCATAAAATATCTGGAGCAACACTTACTTGACTTGGCGGCTCCGTCTTTGGATTTCGACGAGCTCGAGTTTTCGGTATGGCCGTTCTCGCGTCTGCTACCTTGCTGTTGTCCCTCGGTGTTACCATGGCTGACCGATAGACTACTACTACGCTCGGGCAAACGCAATCCGGGGCCTACCTCAGAAACTCGTACCTTATCTCTTTCCCGTTTGTCCTCCCTCTGTGCAGCCTTAATAGCTTCCTTGGTCAACCTTGCTTCCTCGAGTCGGTTTTGCTCAACGGTCGATCGGCCCGCATTAACGCCGGAGGTTGCTGTCGAAGTCGGGGTGTCAAGGATGCCGGTAACTTCGATATAGCTGCTCGGTACTACACCTTCTTGCTGGTTCTTTACTCGTCGGACCTGCCACCATTCCTCACTTTTAGTATCGTCCAGAACAATCACCTCATCTCCGATGCCAACGGTGACCTCGTCCTCTCCCTGAGCCAAAAAGTCATAGAGAACAACGCCCTTCTTCTGCTGAATTGGTCCTCCTTTCGCGCCAGCCTTCACAATCTCCATGAGTCCTTCGGCACGCACGGCACCGGCGAGTTCGCCGAGCATAGCAACGATCTCTTCCGCAGTGTCCTTTGCGCCCGCGTGGAAATCTATACTCTTGCTTGGCTTCACAAGTTCCATAAATACGTGCTTTCCCTCCCGAGAATAGTGTGTCATTCGATCGGCCGTCCATTCTTGCGAAGGGCCATCGGAGGCGTGCTCAGGGGCAACCAAAATAATGCCGGTCCTAAGGTTGATACCAAGCGTGGTGGGCATCTTTTTCTTCTTTCCCATGATTGATACCATTTCGTTGATGTTGTACAAATGATAGTCACCGGGGGTAAGGGGCGCCGTATTTGGAGTCTGGGGCACGCTGTTGCTGGTGTAATCGTTATACCTGCGCGGCTCAGGAGAGGGCGACCTGTACGAAGCTACCGCAGGGGAGGCATGCGAGTCGCCACGGGGCCTAGTCGGAAGTGGTGGAGACTTGACATCTTCTTCGTCCTCTTCAGCAACATATGGCTTCTGTCGAGGCCGAAGCTCAAGGGGCGCAGGAGGTTGAGTTGAGGTTCCTGCCCGGGCAGCCATCATACCGGCAATCACTGTGGCCGGATTGGGCGCGGAAACGGCGGCAGAAGAGTCAGGTGCGGGATCTGGGCTGCTAGGTTCAGATGGAGGTCTCGGTGGCAGGGCCGGGCTGGGGGCATCACTTGGTGTCCTGACGGGCAGCGGCGGAGGGGTCGGAATAGCCGGCGCAGCCTCCTCCTGCTTCGCAGCACCTTTTTGTACTTCGATATAGTTGGCCGGAACAAACCCATATTCGCCGTCTAACCCAACAAGAATCCAGTCGGGGTCGGAATCATCGTAGACGTCGAGCTGCGCGTCTTCGGGGAACGAGAGTTCCTCGTCGGTTTGCCTAGTATACTCGTAAAGGGCGCGAGCCTTTTGTTCAGGTTTTACCTGGAGTCGTTGGAAAGCTCCCAGTTAGCCCCAAGGGTGGAAAGAGTCTCATCGCGTTCAAAGGGTACGTACCTCCTCAATGTAATTGCTTGGGATCAAGCCCTCGGGTTCCTCCTCCTCTTCGGCAGTAGCCTTCTTTTTTGCCTTCCACCAGTCATCATCAGTGCTCTTCTCCAAAACGTAGAGTACATCGCCTTCGGAAATCTGCAGCTCGCCCTCGGCCTGGGGCGCGTAATCGTAGACGGCCTTGTAGATGCCGATGAACCCCATGGTTGTGGCTGCTGCGGTCGTTTGGTCAGCACACAACTATGGTTCGAAATTGCCCAAAGATATCATCGGATAGTTTCCGAGGTCGAGCGCGCGGGTGTCGATTGGATGCTCGACACACCCGGATTAGGTGTCACGGACTGTACAGCACGTAGGAGGAGGTATGTGGTGACGATGCAGTTGACGTTGGGTTTGAACCCAGAAACAAGACTTTGCTTGGCACTTTCGAACCGAACCGAAGCACGTAATTAAAAGGGCCTGGACCGGAACCCGCAACGAGAAAGGAGGAGGGAGGGTGGGAATGAGATCCAAAATAAAGCAGAAAGCCGAAGAGCGCGCAGAGTTGGGATGTGATGGCGGGTTCAAACCAGGCAGATTTGATGGGCGTACACCTATGCTTTCTTTTCCCTCACCCAATCCAAACACCCAAGAACCACAGACAGCCTGGATTTCTCTGATGGTCCAGATGATTTGAACCTAGAAGCGTTAAGGATATGCACAATCTCAGCGCTGTAATTGCCACTGGAAGGAGTCGAGTGGATAGACAGTTTGGCTCGCCGCCAATGCCTTTTTGCGTTTGGGTCGAGATGATGGAGCCTGTTTGGGGATTTGTCTTCTTTTTGGGGGAGGGGAGGGGGTGCCCTGGGAACGAGATATCGCTCGGCGGACCGGGGCTGTTGCCGGATGGGACTATTCCCAATATTGTTTCGTAAATGCTGGTCAAATCTTCTTTTTTTTTTTTCAGTTCAAAGTGATATTCTGCAAAATTATGGCATTAGTGCCTCTGCCTCCCGTTTTTTGGATTTCATGCGCTGACGTTTTGTCAGTTACAGCTTGACCTGTACTTTGTCCCTGTACCGGAAATACGGGAGGCTGCTGGTTGGTTGCCGTGACCCCTCATGCAGAATGTCAAGCAATGCAAGGCACTCCTGCAATCCTTCAGCAGCTGTCAGTGGCAGCCAGCTGCAACATGACGGGACTCCGGGAGATGACGACCTGGCACGTGCCTCTTCAGGGAAATATCACAGAAAAGGGGTCAATAATTACAGCCCCTATTTCTGACGCCTATATAGCTAAAAGAAGCTCCACAGCCTTGTTTAAACTACTTCGTTCATCTAACAAATAACTTCACACTTTGAGAATCGCTTTGTTTTCAAAACTTTATATGGCTTTACATTTACGATGTCTCCCGTTTCCTGTTTGTGACTTATTCCCTGCGTCCTTCTTTGGACCCATCTCTCCTGCTCGGTACTTTGCGAAGTGTGCTGTCGTCGCTATCGTGAACAGAGTTCTGCCTGGTGCTGTCCCTGCGTCGGTTACGAGACACGACTCCGGGGAAATACCTAGGTTCATGACCCGAGAGATGCTCAATGATGGGGGAGGCTGCCACAGGGCTCGAAAAAGTTTGTGATGGCGGGCTGGTAATTGTGCTGACCGAGGGGCTTCCGAGATCAACTGGGGCCGCCTTTGTGACGATTGACCCTTGAGAAGCAGAAACTGGAAGAACCGTGTGGCTCTGCTGCTTTCCATCCACAAAGCCATTTCCAGTATTTGTTCTGGACGACAATGCGGGGGAGCGGGCGTCCGGGGGTAGTGCCGGACCGGCGTTGGGATCGATAATACCGCCAGCTGTGGATGTCGCATCCCCAGAGAGCGTCGCATATCTCTCCACCCTGAACCATTGCATAAGCTAAACTTGTTTACATCGTATGGGGGCGGTTAAACTTACATCTTCCTCTCCTCAATCAATGTGCGATATCTGAACTCTTCCCTTCGGTTGGGTACGTTGGTCTTGACCATGTTGTTCCCCTTCAAACCTGGAAGTTCATATCCATCGCCGAGCCACTGCCTTTTGATCGAGTGTTCATAACCACTCTGCTTGACAGAGTTCTTTGCAAGCTCACACATATCTACTGGGCTCAGCTTGTAAATCTGAGCTGCAACAGCATATTCCTCAATCAAAGGCTCCTTGGTAAACGCAAACTGGAGCGGATCATCGGTTGACAGCGATACGTTGAGACCGCGCTTGAAGTACTGGTGAAATGGGTTCCGTTCGTATGCTAAAAACAGAGCATTGTTACTGAGTGGTGACATGGCGATGCCGATTTGATCGAGATAGAAGATATACTGCAACAATGGTACCTTGCGAAGCAGAAGACCATGGCTAATACTATGGCAACAAAGAGCCGCTGCTGCAAGATGTTCGCTGTCGCCTGCCTCGCCGCAGTGAGGACGGAGCAAGAATGTGTTGAAGCCTCGCTGTTTTCGCCAGTGGTTCAACGATACCATGTTTGCGAAAACATAGTAAATCCAGTAAGTATACGGTGGGTTCTGCTTGGAATCCCACACTCGGGGGACGGGAAACTTCTTTGTGAACCTCCGCTCAACCTTGCTTTCATCATCAACACTGTCGAACCCAATCACTCTTTGTAGGAACACGTGGAGCTTTGGATGGCTCGTCGGGTCCTTGGTCACCTCATACAAAGGCTGGAACAGGTTCTTGATGACCTGTTCAAACGAGGACATGAGGCCGCTCGCCTTGTAAACGTCATAAAGACGGGGGATCTGAATCAACCACCGGACGTTGTGTGAAAAGAGTTTATTGTCAACGACCCAGGCTGCAAGCTTATCCCATTCATCGAGCGACTTTCCGTAGATGGAAATCCGCCATTCGACCATTTGATATTTGCTTGATTCCAAATCTGCAATGACCTCTTTTGTAATTTCTGCGAGGTAGCGGCCATTGATGAAGTTGTCCGTCTTCAAGAAGATGGTTCGCAACCGTGACTCACCAATTGGATTGTACTTGAGGTTGAATTTATCAAACCGATGAAATGAGTCCTTATGGGCGTGCATATCCAGCGTGTCAATACTGAGATCGTATGCAGTAAGATTGATACTCTCAAACACTTCGGCGAGCGTCAAGTGCTTGCCATCTCTGAACAGGACAATTTCGTCGGGAAATTTCTTCATCTTGCTCTTGATAAAACGCAGCAAATGCTTCTGGTTCATGCACGCAGAATGATGAACGTGAGTGTCAACTTTTCTCACATTGTAAAAGTCACGGTGGGGGACCTTCTTGCTGTCTGCCGTCTCTTGGTATTCGTTGAGGAGCTGATAAAGATTGAATTTTCCCTCGAGGTACTGTAGACGCCGGAACGCGAAGCTCTTGCTGGGGCCATCTGAGGAAACAGAGATGACATTTTCGAGATCGATGTAGTACTCCTTGATAGTAGGTACCTGAACCAAAGGCTTGTTTGCCTGCTCATTTGCATAGATCTGATACACACCGTTGTCATCCAAGCGGTATGAAACGTCACTTGCGCCCGGTAAAGGTAACAAGTCTTCCATATCAAAATCCTCGCCAATATCCTGCCCTGGCTTTCGCTTTTTTGCATGAGATTTGCGCGGCGGGTCCTCAATCTGGGAAAAATCGCTGGAACGTTGCTTGTCGGCGGGATTGAGCACCATGCTGTTCTGCATGCTATTGTAGGCGCTGTTCTGTGCTTGGGTGCTCCGTCCGGCTCTGTCTCGCTCCCCCTCCTGCCATGCAGGATCAGGGGGTGGTGGGTAGATGGGCCAACTTGGGTCATCCTTTGGGTTGTCATGCGGACCTTGGAGAGAGAGGGACATGTACTTTTGCCGAACGTCGAGTATCTTTTGCACACTCTTGAAGATTTCACTTAATTCGGCCGTGATTTGAGGGTCTGCGTCAATGTAGGTGCTGCTGCCAATGCCTGCTGGGTTTCCGTTCAAGAGCATTTGTTGCTGAACTGCAGGGTCGAGCTGGCTGGTCGCGTTGTTCAACTGGGCGTAACTTCCACGGCTAGGCAGGCCGGCCAAGTTCATGATGCTTGCTTCTCGCTTCAAAGGAGAATCCATGCTTGGCTCAGGGAGCGGCGAAGAGTCAAGATCTGACAGTCTAAGGCCCGCGAAATTGTCCAGGCTTTGACCAAAGCCAGCCGGCATGGCAGGACTTCCCGGCTGGGAAGTATGAAGATGCAATTGGCTGCGGCTATCTGCCTGACTGCGCTGGTAGAATAGCTTCGCTTCGGACTGTGTCATCTGTCGTTCGGCAACAATATCAAAGAATGCTGTCTTGTGGGGGAGGTCGCGCGGAAGCATGCCCTCTTCCATCTCAATATCATTGTCGTCTGAGCTACCGTGCTTCCCGAGCTTGCCATTTGAATCCAAACTGGGGCTACCGGTGTCAATGCTGTCGTGCGCCGCATGGCCATGCCGGCGTCTGTGTTCATGTTGGGTGTCTTCAACAGGCAAACCGTCGGATTCTGTGTCACTTTGGCCGTGTGCGTTGTACACTTCATCATCCGACTCGTCGTTGAGCAATTGGACCGCTGCGAGCCTAGGCGAAGTCGAGTTTGACGACGGATCGTGCGAAAAGGAATGGTCTAGCCACTGCATTAACATCTAGAGTTCCACTGCTGCAGATAATCCAGGTTGCATCGGAGGTTGTGATCCCTGGGACTCAGATGCCAACCATTTTCTCCCATGCAAACAACAATCAATAACAATGGGGATTTTCTTACCAGTCATTGTCATTGTCGACTAATAAACAGAGAAAGATTGTTGACATTCAAGGTTTGATAACAGCCAGGGGCGGTGACCGGGAGGAATAAGCTCAAAGGCGCAAAGAGTGAACCCCTCAATTCCCGTCCCAAAAGATGGAAAAGATGGAAGACTTTTTTTTTTGGAGAACGGATTTTTCAAGAGCCAAGTTTGACAGTTTAAATGTCACTCGGACCGACCGTAAGAAAGGGCCCGGCACCAGAGAATATATATGTAAATTCGAAATTCCGTTTTCTGTCTCTCAAGTGACTCAAGCCACCAAACATCAATGTTGCCGCCCAGTCGATAAGAGTCACCGCCCAATACACCGTAACTTTTCTTTTTTTTACCCCAAGCTACCAATGCTTGGGCACTGAGGAGAACTGCGGTTGATAAGCCCTGGATGACGTACCGCTAAATCAAATGCCAAGTGAGCTAAGAGATTCTTTGTTCTAGCGGGCGAAAGAAGGTGCATACCGACCCTAGCCGCCGCTGGGAACCCCTGAATTCAGGGCACCCCGTCTACCCCACAGCTCAACGGGACCACGGCGGATTCCGGTGTTTTTTTTTTTTTAGAAGGAACAACCGGCCCGAAAATATCAGACAAAAAAGTGCAGATGGGAACAGTATATCGATTTTATAAAGATGTATTCATATATACATGCGATGGGAAACTAGGACACACAAAGATCATGTCAAGACTTGGGTGCCGTTCCTCTCCTCGTCTGGGGCTTTCGTTTCCCATCCAACGAGTAGAGGCCTCCAGCTCCAAAGACGATCATGGCTCCTATCAGCGTTCCAAAAGCCAGGCGATTCCCAAACAGCCATATACTCAGCAGCAAACTAATCAGCTTGCGAATATTGAGCACAATTGTTACCGTCAGGGCTGAGGATGCCGCAGCCAGGAGATTCACACCCCGGATGCAGGCATACTGGGTCAACACGTTCAGCACCAGATAGAAGAGCTGGCTGGGGATTTGCACCTTCTCCAAAAGCCCTTGAAAGTTGGGGGAGAGGTTGGGGTAACCCTCCACTGGGGGGAACGGAAGCGCTAGTGGTGGACTATTTGCGAGCTTCTTGAACTGCCGGTACAGAGACGGCAGGAATGGAACAAAAAGAGGCAACGACAAGAGATGCGAGTAGAAGAGATTCTCTTTCCACTGCGGCCCATAGATTCGATACGTCTCTTCCGTATAAAGACCCATGATGGCTGACATGACCTGGGCCACAAACAGAATCACGAGACCGGTGGTGAAGCTCGTGGTTCCCATGGATTTGTTGCTCTCTGACGACTGAATATGGTGTCAGCTGGTAGTCGTGCCAAAGGGAAGATTTGTGGCATGCTTACTTTGGTCTGCGCATCAGACCAGGCCGCAGTGATGACTCCCACAGTAAGCAGAAGCACTGCAACGACCTGGATCCGTGAATATTTCTTGCCGTACAAGCTTCCTGCAACCATTGTGGTAATGCTGCCTCCAGACCGCAAAATGATGTGGACCGGAACTGAGATGTCATAGCTGAAGGCATGATTGTTAAGAGCATTGATGCTGAAGAACAATACGATATTGACAATCCATCGGCGGATCGGGACCCTGTTCTTCTTGAGAAAAAATGGCGGGCGAGTGCTATCAAAATGCGACGGCAGCCCAATGAGCGCAACGAAAATGAATTGAACAAGCGTCAGGAGCATTCCTGTTGGCAAAGACCGTCACAGGGATCGTTAGCCACACAGCCATTACACACTCTCTCCTTTCTCGACGTCACTTCGTTTTCACAATAAAACCAAAATCAAACCCAGAACAGGACGTACCGCTGTTAGGTTCCACCTTAATGATAGACTCAAGCGCAAAGACATTTGAACAACAGCCGCCAAATATCAGCGACAGCATGGCGCCCACAGCCAACCATTGCGGGATGGTTTCGATGAACATGCGGCCGGCAAGCGCCATGGCGCGGCTGAAGACCGGGCGGTTGTCATCAATTCCGTACATCTCGGCCTTCTCAAGAGATGGCGCGGCATTGATAACACGGGGCGACGGTGTTGGCATGCTAAAGCCCTTTTCTCCGCGATCTTTGTTGTTTGGAGGCGTCTGCTGCTGCTTGTGCAGCGCCGGGCGTCGACGGGTGGTCATTTTGCCAGGGGTGTTGCGGCGCGGGGGCCGTTACAACAAGCGCATAAGATGGGTGGTGTGTTGGATAGGTATGTATGTTCGGGTGCGTGAGACAAGAAAAAGGGGATGCTGCCTGGCTGCCTTGCTCCTCATGCGAAGGAACGGGACAGGCGGACGAGAGTCGGGTGAACTGGCGGGCCCTCGCACTGCTGAGCTGAATGTGCGCGCAAATGTACGTAGCAAAAAGGGCGTGTGAACGGATAGAACGATCTGAACACACCGCCGGCGGTCCAGGCAGATTGTGTCGAGGTAAACACTGGCTGGGTTCCCTCCAAAGTTGATAGGTAGGCGTATAATGTAGTTGTAGGTGAGAGACCGAGGTGACAGGTGAATAAGCTGACCGAAAAGATATATTTATTTTATTTTTCCCTCGTCTTGTTCCTGGTCTGTTCCGTCCCGGGGAAGTTGAGCTGATGTTCCAGGTTTGGTAGAATGAGAACGACGTTGGATCTTGCGGCGGTTGCACGAACTTAAAATGAATCAAACGATAATAAAAAGAGCGCCAATCCCTCCCTCGTGCGGCAACCATGCCTTACTTATACATATACATCTCTTGGGGTTCCGCTCGTGCAGATTTTAGAAGCTTTTTTCACTCTCTTTCGCAGGGGCTACGTTACCATTTTCTGCACTGGCAAACTTGTCTTTCGCTCCAAGTGCTCCGTAACATGTGGCCACATGGAAAGTCTTGCGGTACCAGGTGGAGATGTTCCGCAACACCCAGCATCCAGTTTAAGATTGGGTCCAATCTGGTCCATTGCGAACCACTAGAATCTCAGGGAACCGCAGGGCTGGCGGCCCAGGGCGGGAGACGGCACTGAACGGCCACTTTTCAGCGGTTGCAAATTTGCCGAACCAGGGATCTCACGCTGTCCCCTTGTCGCCGTCGTATTTTTCCAGGTGGGGTGCATGCTGAGAAAGGCACAACTGCCGTGCTGTTGTCCTGCCATGACCATTTGTTCCCCTTCATCTTTCGATGCTCGAACCCGCATGCCCAGATTAAATACCAACCCTCGGTAGTTGGGAAGCTGTCTAGGTTGAGATTTAAAGGATAATGGCGTAAGTGGCTTGTTATGGAAACATCGCTCCGCGTCTCGCATCCCGTCTTTCCATCCGTCTTATCAAAATTACCCTAAACGAACCTCACACCTGCTCCAGGACCCTATTCATGTCCTGAAAGTGGTCCCGAATGTAAGGTAAACAACACACATCAAAAGTGGGCGACGTTTGTCGACAGTGACAAGGTGGGGTCGACAAAAATATTCAGAATGAACTATAGTCAGGTATGTATCAAAGAAACCACGTTATTCAGTCATCCTGTCTTTCTGAGACTTGAGGAAGAGAACATCTGTCACACCACAAAATTATGCAACAAGTACGTCCCAACTAGGCTTGCCTGGGTTAGCCATCCCATCAATCAAAGGGAAAAAATATTCCGTGTTTGCTGTCATTCGGTCATCGCATTTTTGCCCCTTATGCCTCCCTCTTACCCGACGCCCAAAAAAAATCAAAGGTCATAAACAGTGACCCTTCGTTCCCAAAACCCGCAGTTGTCCCCGAAAATATCCCGTCCCAACATTTGCGCCCAAATTCCTGAACTGATGTCGTCGCTGGCTCAACTATGTTGGAGAGCTTTGTTTAACAAGTGCTCCCAAGGGGCTTCAGGGTGAAGGTTTGTCGGAGAAACATTAAGCCATGCAGCAACAGCAAGTTACTCACAACTTGTTCCCTGCTGGTCCCAACGCAGATGTGGTGGGCCACTGGTATCCTGCAGCATCGCTAAACTTATAGCCGTATGACGCCGTAAAGTCATCAAGCACCGCAGGGCCACGAGAACCTAAAGCCATGTTAGTGCTTCAAATTCGGCAAAGTGGAGTTCCTTTACGTATGACTCACCATAGGGGTATTCCATTGGGATTATCTCCTTGTTATCATCGAGGTAATGCAACAGGGGAGTAAAGATGCGCCAGCTGGCATCGAGTTCGTCGTCACGGACAAAGTTGGAGTGATCACCCTTCAGGCAGTCCAAGATGAGCGACTCGTAGGCCTCAGGGATCTTAAGGTCAGAGAAGCGTCTCCTGTAGGTCAAGTCAAGCTCTGTGACTACAGTCTGCATCGTGAGACCAGGTAGCTTCGAGTTCATCTTGATGTAGACACTCTCGTTAGGTTGAATACGCATGACGAGCTCGTTCCGCGGAATATCCTTGAAGATCCCCGAAGTAACGTCCTTGAACTGCACACGGATCTCGGTCTTTTGCTCATTGAGCGCCTTGCCGGCCTTCATGATAAAGGGGACGCCGTCCCACCGCTCGTTCTTGATGTACGCAACAAGCGCGCAAAAAGTCGGGCACCGCGAGTCCTTGGGCACTGTGTCGTCCTCTTTGTAGGATGGCTTGCTGCCGTCGAGTGACTTGCCGTACTGGCCAATGATGACGTTCTTTGGTTCGATGGCAGGGATTGCGCGGAGCACCCGAACCTTTTCATCTCTGATGTCCTCGGCAGAGAATGAAATCGGACGCTCCATGGCGAGAAGAGTGAGAACCTGCAGCAAATGGTTCTGCATGACATCGCGGATGATGCCGAACTCGTCAAAGTACCCGCCACGACCCTCGGTACCGAATGGCTCCTTGAATGTAATCTGCACGTTGTCGATGTGGTGCCTGTTCCAAGTAGCGCCAAGGAAGGAGTTTCCAAATCGGAGAATCAAGATGTTTTTGACCATCTCCTTGCCAAGATAGTGATCGATGCGGAAGAGTTCCTCTTCCTTCCAATCGGGTTCAAGGGACTTCTGCAACTCCCGGGAGCTTGCTAGATCCTTGCCAAACGGCTTCTCTACCTGAAGAAGGAATTAGTCTTAAGGGGGCAGGGCGTGGTAGAGTTAAGTCAAACCAAGTCTCAACTTACAATTACTCTTGCGATGCCGTTGGAGGGATAGCAACACTTCTTCAGATGCTGAGAAACAATGGTGAAAACGCTTGGGGGGAGAGCCATGTAGAAAAGTCTGTTGGCCTCTTTCCTGCCCTGCTCAAGCTCTTCGAGGTGCTTGTTGAGCTGCTGGAACGACTCATCTCGGTCATACTGACCGGAGACATATGTGCAAAGGCCGCAGAATTCCTCCAGTTGTTGCTCAATATCCTTTGTAGGTGTCTTGATGTATGATTTGATTCGGCGAAGATATTCGTCGTGATCCATTCTTGTCCGTGCATAGCCGACGATCCGGATGTCCTTTGGAAGGAACTGGTTTCGATACTGCCGAAGCGTTTAGTCTCGTCTCGTTATACCCGACTCTCGCATGAAGTAATCATCCAAGGCGAACTTACAAGACCGAAGAGGGCAGGATACTGAAAGACGAATTAGCCCAACTGACGATTGACATTCCTGACAGTCATTTCGAAAACATACCGTCTTCTTCTTGGCCAAATCGCCCGAGGCACCCAGGACAACAATGACAGTGTTGTCCTTAAGCTCGATGGCGCTACGACATAATCAACATTGAGCCCAACACGATGCGCCCCTGAAAACACCACCGGAATCTGGTATGGCCGCCGGAAGCGACATAAAATTGCGATCGCGGTGGCATCTTGCGAGAAGTGCAAACAAATCCATCCTGGTTGTCCAAGCTCCACTGGGAACGAACGGTGATTCAAAGAATGGCGGGGCCCGGGCGGACTTACCCAGCAGAATGCTCAGAAGCCATCTTGTCGGGTGCTTCTGTCGGGATCAGGAATACAAGTAGACAGGGAAAGGGAGGTGAGAGAAACCGTCGGTCGTCGATAGGTCAAGGAACAGGAGCGGGAATGAGGAGGATGTGGTGGTTAGATGATGTATGGGAAACCTATCGGACTCCGATCAAGTTTCGGGGATAATGGTATTTCTACGGCGCTGGGGGGGGGGGGGGGGGGGTGAAGAAGCGATGCGCAAGATTGGAGCTAGGGAAGGTCAAGAGCAAAGGGACTTTGACGAGGGGGAGCTTACTCAGGGTCCCCGCCTTTACGTACTTGCTTTGTTGCCCTGGTTCATCATCAAGGGAAGGAGAGTATTTATGAGCTTGGACGGGCACGGGCGAGAAAGCTGTTAAGACCCCTAACATTTTGGAACAGTGGTACATGTACATGCATAGGTACTACAAACCCTGAGTACTCCGGATGGGATGGCAGAGGTCCCTTACTTTGCCTCCAATTGTCCTACGATAGCTATGCAGCAATGTGTGCATCGTGCATCGGGGAGTCCTTCGGACCGTGGTTTCCAACCAGCAGGCAGAAGATACCCGCGCGAGAGATATTATGACCTCCATCCATGAAGGTAGCGCCCAAGGCCTACCCAGCAAGCGGTGTAAAAAGCTTGGGTTGAGTCGGTCTCATTGCTGCTCTGATAACCTTTACCTTGAACATCCCAACTAGACTAAATATAACCGGTCCCGGCGCTTTGGAAGCTTGCACGGCGTTGGGGTTAAAGACACTATAAACCTGAACGCATCAAGTCTCGTCTGATCCCGCCTCGACGGGAGCCAAAAGAAAAGAACAAGCACAACACACACTGGCGGACCGAGGAAAATGAAGGCCCGTTTGTTCATAACAATCAAAAAGCGCCGAAGATTACAAATCTGGCTGACTGGGTTCTCGGCGGTTGAATAAATTGTGGCATCGGTGTTTGGCAAGTTGAGATTTTGGTAGGGCAACCACCTGCACCACCCATTCAAAGGTTGGGAGGGGGGCACGAGGGGCGTCGCTTGGCGCGTGTTCTCTTGTTGAGTTTTGTGTGCAGAATTGAGGGGTGGGGGGCCATTGAATTTCTCTGTTGGTCCGTGGAGGTGCCCCTCGCTCGTTGAGAGGATCGAGTTTTGCCCTGGACTTCACCCACTTCGCCGCCCACACCATGGCCATTATCCACATGTTAGTAGAAATACCGCAGTCACAGTGGAGGGAGAAGTCCTCGCCAAATAGAAAACCACCACCATTCCAGGCAAAAATGGCACGTTAGAGGGCGGATGTCCCGAAAATAGTTTGGTTCTTCAAACCAGGAGGGGCCGGCCACCGGAAGAATTCACAGCCCTGGAGGTTGAACCCCCCACGCTGGTTTGAGCCAAAAGGAAACAAGACCAGAAACAATACAGATTAGACTCTGAAAAACTCTTTGCGATTCCCCTCATCTGCCAACCTTTCTAGTTCCCACGCTTCATCAGATTTGCTAATCCTGCGGGGGATCAAAGGAAGATGGAAAAAATATCAAAACCCAACCACATCATCTCCGCGGATGTTGAGCGGAGAAAAGACTTGGAGGTCTTTGGGCCTTCGGAGCCGACATCAAGTCAACTCCGCGCCCTCCTCAGGTCGGTCTCAGACACTGAGACAAGCCATCGGACATCGTTCACCGGGCCAAGACTTATAATTTGGAAGATTGGACAATGTTCAACGTCTCAGAGAGCCAAGGAGTTCCTCCGACTTCCGGGCCGGCTTCGCATGTCGCCATGATGGTGGGGTTTTGAATTTTGAAGCTGTCAATCTTTTGAGCGTACCTATTCCCTGTATGGGCGTATAATTATCAGCTGCTCTGCAACGGCTTTATTACTTCAAGAAGCTTGCGGTAGGTATCTCCCAAAACTCTGCTTGAAGCATGGACGGGTAATCAGCAAAAGCAACACTGATTCAAGAGATACAAATGTCAGCAGCAGTGAGGTCAGCAGAGTGTTACTCCCGGGGAGCGGCATGATGCATCTGCCCGCATCAGAGAGCTCCAAAAGGAGCGATCTATTGTTCTCTTTCTCTAACCTCCCGAAGAATCGGAAATAGTGTCTCTAACAGAACGGCTGTCCGTTCTCCGATGCATCGGGATCCGGTCAATGGATTGAAGGGTGTTGAGGGCTAGCGACGGCATTTGCTGGCACTTGCTGGCACGGCTGGCTAAAAGCAGCCGCAATGCGATGTTTCAAAATCATGAATCATCAATTTCAGAAGAGAACTGAAAGATATTATCACATTCTTTCTCTTGGCATTGAAAGAGACGTTGGGCAAAGGTGGAGAAGGTGGGGTTGATCAGAGCTCAATTTTGCGATTGCATCACCACTGTGGCTCTTGCCAAGATTGAGGAGCGCACTAGCCACAGTGGCAGACGCAAAGGACGGGGATTCCAGGTTCTGGTGGGGCACCCACTCTTGCAGCAACTTAATGCCAAGCTTAGATAAGAAGACCACTGCTCCAGATAAGAAGTCTACCTCACTGGCTGGCAGTGACCAAAACCGGTGCCACAATAATCCGGCCCGCAAAAACGCCCCAAGCCCTACCAAATCCCACCACGCGAATTTTGTGAATTCATTTGGTGAGTGTAAGTGCAGAGCCACAACCCACGTCGCCAAACGCCGGACCTCGATATCAGCACGACATTTTGCTGATTGCCCTTGACCGTGGCAAGGAAGATTCATCTGTGAATTCAACAAGCCGACAAGATGCCTACCGAAGCCGGTCATAGACGTGAGCATACCCGAAACCTGCTGCAGCAGCAACAGCGCCAGCGATTGATCTAGCATCATCGCAAATCATTATCGCTGGCGATTGTCTTTGCTGCAGCCATATTGCACTTTTGAAGATGAACTAACTCGATTTTCTTAGTATATGTCAAGTGAGTGAGCCCCGACAGCACAAAAAAAGAAAAGAATTCACATCGAGTCGATACGAAACCGGCAATCCGAGAAGCCCCAGACTACTGGACAGATATCGCGATATCGATAATCCAGACGAACGGAAGACTGACAATGATGGTTGCATAGGGGTCGCCACCTGAGCTACCAGCGTGGCCGCCACAACACCCACCCCAAGACCAGCTTGATCAAGATCGAGGGCGTCGATGACACCAACGCTGCCAAGTAGGTTTCGAGATGGGACAAAGGGGTTCAGGAGGACAGGAGTTAACAAATGGGTACAGCTTCTACCTTGGCAAGAAGGTTGCGTTCGTCTACCGGGGTCAGAAGGAGATTCGCGGCACCAAGATCCGCGTTATCTGGGGCAAGGTGACCAGACCACATGGTATGATACTTACAGGTTTTCTGAGATGTTGGTTTCGAGGTGGTTGAGATTGACTGACTCTTGATAGGCAACTCCGGCGTCGTCCGCGCCAAGTTCGCTACTCCCCTCCCCGCAAAGTCTTTCGGTGCCTCAGTTCGCATCATGCTCTACCCCTCTGCCATTTAAAGGTATGGGGAAAGGCCGGAGTTGGTTGGTAAACGGTGGTCAATGATTTTGGTGCATCATGGTTCGGCAAGGATTTTACGAATACGGCCTTGCTTCTAGCATTAAATCAAGGCAATCCCAAAAAATGATAACGCCATTGAGGATCCGCAACATCGGGTACAGGACGATGTTTTGTTGATGGTGATGGACACAGGGCAGTTCATGGGGAAGACTCACGTCTCGCCAAAGTCACAAATACAACAAATAATGGCCAGCCTGGGCTAGAAAATCTACAGGTCTCCCTCCATACGGCTGCAGTTGGTTGCTTGCTTGTTTGTGCTGGGAAAGGCAGTTGTGTCAATGGGGACTTAGCTCGAGACGTATTCCGAGCAACCATTTCAACAGAGAGTCATTAAAGGCAGCCACATACCTTTCACGCGTCTCGGTGTTAGTGACTTATTTCAGCATTTGACCAATCTTGATAACCTTGCTTCGGCCCGTGACCCATTCGATAGCTCTCCACAAGTTGTCTTGTCACAAATCAGGTTGGAAAAGAATCGACCCAGTGATCCAAAGCTCCCAGGCGTGTAACAGGAATCTAGCCCCTCCAGGACGTCAACTTGTCGAATGGACTTCCCACATCTCGAAAGCACCCACCAGCCATTCTCCCGAACTTCGGTACGCTCCGCCCCCTCACACGGAACACGACGACGAAGCTGTGTAACGGATAGGTGCTGCTAGGAGTTTCTCCGTGACAAGCGACGATCCACGACCCAGTTCTCTTGCTCTTTCTGCTTGTCTCGGTGCGGGATTCGAGCGGCCTAGGCCCTTGAGAAAATGGCCCTCCCGAACTCGAGGACTATTACGACGCTTCTGTGCAGGTATCCGTCGGAGAAGTGCCTGAGGGGGCTTTTTTTCTCGACGCCGTGGCTGATACAGTTTGTGCAGGGACAACGTGAGACCATGAGGCCATGAGGGGAGCGGGACTGTGTGTGCTTGAGCGTGAACCTGAATACACAAACCACAAGAGACAGGAGGAGAGCAGCACACGCTCTCTCATAAAATGATGCTCTGTTGGGGGAATGGGGAGAGGAGGTATGTCTATCTACTTATGCCCGTCGATGGCACCATATACGGCAGTTAATTTCAGCGTTCATGCATACTGCCGGAGGGTTATGGCCGCTGCCTACATACATACATTAAGTACACTATGTAAATGTGGTGTACGCGCGGATTTGAAGCCACACCGGAATGCGGTTTCGGTAATGAAATGTTTCTGTGCAACAGAAAAGGCACTCACGTATGGCGAAATATGTGTCTCAGTTGCAAACAGTGGGTGACGTTCTCCATGGCTTGTCCCGGGTGGCGTTTGTATCTCAAACTGTTTTCGTGATTTCTGGAACAGAAATGCATGAGGAAAAGTGTGTGGTAACCAACGTTTTGTTGGTCTAGAAAAAAATACACTAGATGGGAATGGTAGTCCCAAACTTTACGCATCCACTACGGAATCGTCGGAAGCTGTCAAAATAAAGTGAAAGCTTTTCCGCCCCTTACGCTAAAGTCGTGGGAGGCGTGATGATCAGGACTGGGGAAGTGGAGGAGGTTCTCGCCTCATGGGAAAACAGGAATTTATCGATCAACAATAAAACCGGCTTTTTCTTTTGTGTTCTTGTTTATTTGTTGATATGGATGGATCCATGTCGTACCGTGGCAGGGCATGATTCGGTTGGCGTCTTCCCGTTTACTTGCTTGCTTGTTGTTATTGTTATTTTATTTTAGGATTTTTGATATCACACGATGTGATAGAGACATGCGGGTTCCCGCTGACCCCCTTTTCATGATTTCCCGTGTGTCGGAACTTGATGAAGTTGAAGGAGGCCGTTGGGCAGACACCGGATGGAGGGTACCATTTTTGTTCTTTGTGCCGTACAATCACAGTGCAAATTTTACAATTCTGAGTTGGTAGGACGTCATCCCATTTCATTCTTCATGTGAGAGAGATTGGAGCTCCCAGACTGGTATGACTGTCCGGTGGATGTTCCAGTGAAAATTGCTAGGGTAGCTTGAAAGTGGTGTCAGGACAGCTCTCCCTATCAGGAGCTTCCCAGTAGAGCTGCTGCTGCACGATCATATTTGACCTGCATCTACACCGTAGTCCCGCGGCTGGGGTTCGGATGCTAAAATTCTGTGGGACGCTGTTCGCCGCCCTTTCTTTTGTTGAGATCGGAGTGTTGAAACGCCCAAAGGGTGATCTTCTGTTGATATCGAAAATGATACTGCCAAGATTCCATGCCCATGACACTGGACCAAGCTAATAACCTTCTGGATTCCTCTTCGCTGCCGTGGTCGCTTGGATTGATGGGACGTTACGGAATAGGATCACTTCGACCTGCCCTTCTGGGCAATCCTTCTTCTCGTGTAAAAAACCTGTTGCTTGCAAAAATTTCGAAGATAACTTACTGGACGGTCCGGCGGCATTCCGTGGGGCCCCCGTACCGTACGACTGTGAGGTGGTACGCTGGAGTGCCTGGTGACTGATATTTCGTACCGCCAGTACGAGCGGATCGCCCGGGTGGCACGAGTATCCCTCTCGTGTCAGAAACTGAGTGTCAGTGGACCACCACTGGATTGCGACGGTGAGAGGCCGACGACGAGAATTGGAGCGACTCTGCAAGCGGCAAATCAGAAAACGCGATGAATTCCCGATACAGTCTCCACCCCACGATGATTGGGGAATGGTTCCATCCAAACCTGTACTTCGTCCACAAAACACGCGGTCTGTCGTGATCGACCGTGACTGCATTCGGAGACCAGCATGCAAGTTTTTCCCCCTCCCTTTTCATAAGAATACAGCCGCCACGCATTTTATTATAATTTTCTTATTTTGAAACTTTTGGAACCCGCTCATAAATATCACTACCGTTTCGTCTCAACCACTCGTTTGATACTCTCGAGCATTGGGCCCCCTTTCCCTCATCGTTCGGACTGAATCAACTCTTCTGCTCGTTCGTTGCTGAATTTTTCAAGATCCTTGATTCCCACACCTTCATCCTTTTTTTAATTCCCAAGAAGCGGCACCCCCAACCACCGAAGCTTGGCACGGGTTGCCTTGCCTAAGTCGGTACGTACCATTGATCGCTGTGCTGTGCTGTGCTGGTTAGCGTCGATAATTCCTGGGTTGTTGCGTTGTGCTCATGCAATGCGAGAACTCGTACTGAAAGCATTCTAGCGTATTGACCAAGCCTCGTATTTCAGCTACCATCAATATATCCCGCTCTTTATGCCCACACCTTGCGACATCAACAACAAAAGAGGGACAAATCTCTGCTTTATAAATCTCAGTGATCTCTCCTCCCACCCGAAGCCGCAAACTACCCCCTGCCTTTGACACCACTTTCAGGTCGCGTTTTGACCAGTTTGGTGGAGAGTTTACCAGTCCTTGACGTCAGTGGGCCTGTGTTTAAAAACGCCATCAAGCTCCGCTCCACTTGTCAGTTCCGTCACCTCGGTCCTAGCGCCATTCTCCACCAGCAGTGTTCGTCCCTTGTGGCATAGGCTGTGGGGCGATAGCCGAACTTCACGCCTTCTGCCATCTTCGACAATACCTAGGGTACAGGAACATCGATTGAGACATCGGAGAGTCGGTGTGCATTGGAATTGCTGTGACTATTGAGGATTTTCGCTGGTTCAGCCAGCGTGGCAAGAAATTGGGTAACCTTATCGTTCAAGTTACCGCGCGCAGAGGAGTATCACACATTTATCTTCAGGTAGTATTTCAGCCCCTGTCAGACAAAAAGGCCTTGGCCGTTTGTTCCGTCCTCCAGACTCTTGCAGTTCCCAGTTGTTTGGACGACAACCAACCACGCTGCAACAGCAGACGCCACGCTGCCTTGATTTTTTTAAAAGGAACCTGCGACAGACATCGGTATTTTCTGGGTCCATCGGTATCTCCTGCATTTTAATCAAAGCAGCACCACAACTTGAATCAACAAGGCAACAAGGGTTCCCCGTCAGTGCCGCACTTTCCACGCTCCACCTTCGCGACAGGGCCCCCCAATAAACACCCCATCCATATCACTAGAGAAGCTGCTGCCCACAGCGAAAACTGCCATCACGATTGCAGCCAAGTGCAGCCGCGACATTGTCAATCCGCCATATCGCTGATCGCTCCTGCGCTACCTTGCTCATTTCCGAGTGCTTTCCTCATCACGACGCAATCTGTCAAAGAATAAAGTCGGTGCGCCTCCCCCGGACGACAAGATGGCGACCGCAACCAGTCACCCACCCCCTGCGCATTCATATCATTTTCCACAATCCCCACTGCAGCAGCCACAGCAACAGCAACAGTACCCATCCCAGCAGAACTCGGCTGCCCAAAGGCCGTCGCAGCCGTCGAGGAAGTCTAGGAGCTTCAGCTTCAGGTCAGACAAGTCTCACGGCTCGTCGGGCAATCAGCAACAACAGAAGCTTGACTTGATCGAGACATCTGCCGAAAAAGACGCAAAAAGACTTCACAGCAAAGCTGATCCACTCCTGGCCATGCAAGAAGCGGAACCTGGTATGTTGCCGTTGGCCTCAATGGATCTTTTCTGAAAGAGTATGCTGTGATTGCGTGCTAACCTCGCGATCTTTTCTATAGCCCAGGTTGCCGCGACGGTCAAATCCTCTCTTGCTTCACTCAGAAATGTTCAGCACAAGGATGTCTGGGGCAATCCAATTGGTACGTACCGATACATCTCTATGCCTTCTTTCGCGTAGTACTAACACGGGCTCAGCCGATCCGGACCGCTCAAACCCAACCAGAAGTCGATGGGAGCGTCCATTGGACACGATTCGTAGCTTTGAGGCTGCGATTGATGGTGGCTACAATAACAGGAGGTCTATGATTCGGCCAGGTACTATCCCACCTACCAAGAGACCCCAGCAAAGCAAGGCTCTAACTGGCAATCGCTATGCAGATGCTGAGTCGAGCAACAACCGAAGGAGTTATTACAACAACAACAACAACAACGGTAGTAAGTCATACATTTCACTCATTATGAGATTTCCGCTCACAGAATTTTTCCAGATGGATCTGGCGGTAGATTCTCTCACGATAGCTATTACGGTAGTCGTCCAACATCGATGATGTACGCCGAGCGAACCGGAGGCAGCCAACAAGATCTGAGACAAATGAACGGGGGATATCGGGACGCTTATGACCAGCAATCAGGGTACCACCCCCACACACCTCTTCAGAATGGTCGACAAAGGTGGCAGAGGATGCAGTCAGAACCTCAAAATGGCTACAGGCAAAATCACAACGAGTACTCCCTCCCTAGCAATCACCGATCATACGAAACAGTTACGACCGCGTCAGGGAGCGGCTCCTCCGGAGAACCAGCAGGCTATCAAACGGATCCTACAAGCAGCGATAACAGCTCAATTGAGCGCGTGCAGTCTGGCCCCAAGCGACAACCAGAGCCCGTCAACGACTATGGCATTGGCTTCAGCCAGAGCACAGCCTACCAACCACCAACATTCTCTGTCGGTCCTCAGAGCTCCAGTTCAAGCAGCCAAGACCTCAACAACTACCAGGTGAGCGGCGCTCAGAGCCAGGGCCCGCCACCCCAAGTACCTCAAAAGGAGCCTCGTGGCACAATACTCAGAAAACAAGTGACAGCGCCGGTTAACAATGTTCAGCAACGGCCTGACGGTCCCGAAAAGCGAAAGAGCTGGTTTTCTCGTCGATTTAGCAAGCATGGTTAACTTTGAACACACAGTGTTTGAAGTTACAGATGCCTTTTTTTGGTCTTTCGGCACTCATGCTCTGAGCCATCATTGAGCGCCAGTTCAAACGTGGGGTTTTACGGAAAGAGAAGAGGTGGATGTTCTCACAGATGGAAGAGGTTACTTGGGTTTGATAAAATTACACAAGGGTGGATTTGTCTGGAGAAGGCGCTGGACATGTGGCCAGCAGATATGACTGATCGCGGGATGGATTATTACTTGGGACATGATTGGGAGGCGGGCGGCGAGGCGGGCCTTGTTTTTGACGTACACGCACATTATGACAGGATTAGAGGGGCGCATAAATGGTTATGTTTTCATGGAAAAAATAATGAGATGGATCATTTCTTTTTGGTGGTATTGTTGGGAGGGCCGTCCTTTTTGTTCTTTAGGGCCCAACCAAAGCGCTGCAGTCATGAGGATACTTTTTTTTTTTTTTCTATGTCTCTAATTTTGGTCTGGATATATATCACCTGAGCTGGGGCAGAGACAGTTTTGAAGAAAATCGAAAACACATTTGCTATCTAGTATCTTGAAACCATTGAATATCTTTGAACACATGACGATAAATTATTTGCTGTGCTTTTGAACAAAAAACAAATAAACTGGACTGCTACAACGACCTGAAAAGGAAATGATACACCACTACCTGATAAATATAGATGCTCATTTATCTTTCTTTCCCTCTTTTCTCTTTTCCTCCTCCCGGTCTGATTGGTCTTCGGCCATAGCGACCAAGATGTATCCAATGAGAACCACATTTGCCATGATTGCTGCTAGAGCACCGGCGTAGGTTGAGTTGCCTGCAGGGTAATAATGGTTAGGGTTTCCAAAGGGAAACGGGTGGGAGGATGATGGGTTTAATCGATGCTTACCGCTGAAGAGGTTGTCAACAGTGACATAGTATGAGCCAATAGGGATAACAATCATTCCAAAGGTGAAAGCGAGGAGTTTGAAAATCACCGAGCTGAAAAGCAAGGCATGAGTATACAGGGGGTTTCTTTCAATGACCAAAAATGGGGAAGGAAGACATACGCTGGGACGGCGGGGGCAATGTTTGACTTTTCTGAAGCGGCAGGACTAGAACCAATGTGGTTATCCTTTTCCAGGATTGATTTCTCTTGGGAGATGATTCTTTTGGTTGCCATTGTTTCTTGTTTGTTATTGATTATGTGTGTTGAGGATTGGGCCTTGAATTTAACGGTTGGATTAAGATTGTATGGGTACAGCAAAGTAAACGGACGGACGGGGTTAGTGGGGGTTGGGTCCAGGCTGATGGGGTCAATTCAAAAGATGGGATGAATGGTGAGGTTGTGCTTATTGATCCTATTGTGATGTGAAGCGATCAAGAGCTTGACAATGGGAAGGTGACTTGTGTCAGAGGTAATTCAACGCAAGGATGGTGCTTTCCATTCAAACCGCCCCATTTGTACAGTGCCGCATTGAGTTCAATGGCGTGCGTGAATGGGCAAGTTAATTGAATGGGCTCCGCTCACGTGCTGTCGCGAGCTTTCCTATTGTCGCGTTGCCCCACAAAAATTCCCGATCAACGCGCTCGATGTGGGGCTTATTGATAGGGCTGGCGGGCCTTTGAATTCCTTCTCTCAGCTTTGGGACTTGCTGGTTTTTCTTTTTCCTCCCATCTCCGAACCTGTAGACGACCAGTTGGGAGGCAATTGGTCTTTTGACGGCGACTTTCAGTGATATCACTCTTTAGAAGCGTCGAGTTTTTTCTCTTTTTCGAACGAGTCGTTCATATCGTCTGTATCGTTGGTCCTGAGCAAAAGACATTTATTTCATCCCATGAACTGTAAGTTCTTGGCTCAGGGGACCTAGGAAAGCGCAAACAATATTTAAACAACAAAAGAGTCGGCACTTCAATTCTCCTCGGCTTACGACTCTTGGGGTGTTTCCAAAAATTACGAGTCGCTCGTTTCTCGGTTTTTTTTTTTAGTTCAACCCTCAAAACCCAATTACCTACAAGCAAGCACAATGGCGTTTACTTCCTCACCGCCGAGTGCTCGACACGAGCTCATCAACCTGGACTCAGACGACGATGATACTAGACTAATCGCAGAGTCGCCATACTTCACGCAAGCGACTCAAATCATTGATCGTCCCACGGTTAATCCACGACCTGCTGCGGGATCTTCGCCAAAGTCAATTGTTGAGGTTCCAGCGTCTTCGCCAATCATGAAGCCCAAACCGCCAACAGCGAAGCCAGTGAGCCGGGTCGCCAGTCTGATGGCTCCAGCAGGTACTACATTCAAACCGTCAACTGGCCAGAAGCGCGAATTCATTATGATTTCGGACGATGAGCTGGACAATGCACCAGAATACAACAGAAAGGATGACTCTTCAGACGATGATACTCAGCCGTCGCGCGGAGATATTCGCCCTTCGTCATTTGTGCGCAAGGAGCCAGTCGCTAATGCGTCTGCGTCTACTGGGAAGTCGCGCATTTCAAAGTCGGTAAGTTTATCACAATACTACTCTTTAGTTTCTCTGCCAAGGCCATTACATACTAACCATTCTGATCAGGAGTCTCTTGGTAGCCCTGTCACCAGCCCTGCAAAGCCTTTTGTGCTCCAAAATGACTGGATGAACCTTTCATCGTCGCCGGACAGCCTCGAACGTGTGCGAAAACCGTCCCCTCCGCAACCGGTCAAGCGACGGCGCCTGGTACAAGGTCGTCGCCCACGTGAGCCATCGCCTACAAGCTCACCAGAGAAGCCCGACAGTTTACCGGAGAAAACAGCTTCTCTAGAGAAACCTAGAAGAAGACTGGTCGCTCGGGCGAAGGTCATAGGTTTGGTTAGCGATGATGACGATCAGGATGAAGAATACACGAACAAGAAAGACTCTCGGATGCGACATTCCTCGCCAGGCGAAGAAGAGGAGAACGAAAATGAAGACGAGGAGTGGCGTATTTTGCGATACCTCAACAATTTTGATCATCTCCAACTCGCGGCGATCGCCGGTGTCAAGGAGGAGAGCGCTAAACTTATGGTGTCTCATCAGCCATTCGACAACATTGAACAAGCTCGTCGGGTTGTTCTGTCGCAAAAGAAAAAAGGGAAGAAATCCGCCAAGGTCTCCATCGGAGAGGATATTGTGTCCGCTGTTAAGTCATACGCGCGGGCATTGGACGATATTAACCATGTAATCCAGACGTGCGAAGATCAGGCCAATATTATCAAGGCATCCTCTTCGAAATGGATTCTCGATCACACCGGCCAGAACCGGACCGAGACGGCGAGATCAGATCCCGAGAAGCCACTCACACCCATCAGCTTCTCTGAGTTCAAGTTGGAGGATCTCCCTTATCCCCAGCCTGAATACATGAACGGTCATTGTATCATGAAGCCCTTTCAACTTTACGGGTTGAATTGGATGAGACTTCTCTATAAGAACCGCTATGGCGGCATTTTGGCTGACGACATGGGTCTTGGGAAGACATGCCAAGTCATTTCTCTCATGTGCTCAGTCGTTGAGGAATGGGAGAACGAGCAGAAGGGTGAGCGGCCCTGGCCAAACATTATTTTTGTGCCTCCGTCGACACTTGCGAACTGGGCTGCAGAATTTAAGAAGTTTGCACCCGATTTGTCCGTCATCACGTACCAGGGCAGCCAGTCAGTCCGCGATGAGATCGCGGAGCAGATTTTGGACGATCCCGAGACCTACCATGTGGTTTTGACGAGCTATTCGCAGGTCTCTCGCTCTGAGGACATCAGCAATCTCAGACGTCTCAAGCCCGAGATCGTCGTGTTTGACGAGGGGCATAAAATGAAGAATCCGAAGACCAAACTGTACAAGGATCTACTCCGAGTTACTGCCTCCTGGCGCCTGATTCTTTCTGGCACCCCTGTTCAGAACAACCTCATGGAGATGATTGCCCTGCTCTGCTTCGTCGAGCCGGATTTGTTCCGTGACAACTTTGAGAATTTGGAGGCACTTTTTAGCCAAAAGTTCTCCCTCTCAGCTGTTTCTCAAGGTGCGATCTTACAGGCTGAGCGCGTCGGACGCGCCAGAACGATTCTGGAGCCCTTCATTCTGCAGAGAAGAAAGGAGCAAGTTCTCAAAGATATGCCACCAAAGACGGCCAGAGTGCAGCTTTGCAAGATGGACAAGACTCAAGCGTCCATCTACCAAGACTACGAGGGGCGCTTCCGGAAGGTCGATAAAGGAAAGTCTACAACCGGTGTAGAAAAGGGACGCGATAATGATACCAACAATGTCTGGATTCAACTTCGAAAGTCGGCAATTCACCCGCAATTGTTCAGACGGTACTTCAAGGACCGCGACGTCGAGGAGATGGCCAAAATCCTCATGAAGACGGTGTCCCAGGTGGATCTCAGACAGTCCAATCTTGAACACTTGACCAACGAGCTCAAGGCTTTGTCGGACTTTGAGCTGCATCTTTGGTGTCGCGATTACAAGTGCATCAGGCATTTTGATCTCCCTGATGGCTCTTGGGGTGAGTGCGCCAAGGTCAAGGAGCTCCTCAAGTTGGTGCGGCAGTACCAGGAGAACGGCGACCGTGTCCTTGTCTTTACCAGGTTCGCCAAGGTCATTGAGATCCTCGGAGAGTGTCTCGCTTCTGAGGGCATCCAGTATCTCTCTTTGCAGGGTAATACGGACGTTAGCGAGCGCCAGCAGCTTATTAATGAATTTAACGAAGATGAGGACATCCCGGTTTTTCTTCTCACGACCGGCTCTGGCGGTACAGGCATCAACTTAACTGCCGCAAACAAGGTCATCATTTTTGATCAGTCCGATAATCCGCAGGACGATATTCAAGCCGAGAACAGAGCTCACCGTCTAGGCCAAACGCGCCCAGTTGAAATCATCCGCCTGATTAGCGAAGACACTGTCGAGGAGCTGGTACACAAGGCGTGCCAGAAGAAGTTGGAGCTCGCAGACAAGGTCACTACTGGTGAGGGTATTGAGATGAGCGCATCAGAGATGGAGTCGGCTGTCCGGAAGGAGTTGATGCAGAAATCCGCAACCACGCCTCCCAACGCGGACTAAGAACCGGAAACAAGAATTGGCGTCAACGACACACCAACAGCGCATTATAGTGGACAACGTTTGGTTTGGTTTATTTTCTTTTCAGCATAGCGTGCTTAGAAGCATACGAATCAATTTGGTTCGACGGGTTGTCTGGGGTTTTTATATGATAAGAGAAGAAGGAAGATACCCCATGCATACCTGTAGGCTTGGCTAAAGGTGTGGCGTGCGTGCTTGGTCATAAATGGGGTTTCGATAAAGCATGGCCATGTTGGGCGTGCTATACAAGGAGTTGATTAAAAAAAGGATCAAGATAGGGTAACAGCTGAATAGGCGGGTTTTGGGGACGGGATGGAATCGAAGCAGGACTGAAAAAAAACTGTGGATAATGACGGAGGTTTCTTTTGAGGGGGAGAATATCCCCAGGTTTTATAGGACGTCTTAAACGTCAATACAATACACGAGCCAAATGATATGGCCTTTTTTGAGTGTATATATGCCGTATATATCTGATCTTGACTCAAAATAAAGTGTGCATTTTGATTCCGTCTCGGCCGGATGTCATGTTATCCCTGTAACGCCCATGCTAAAGACAAAGCTTGTGGGGCGGGCTAGTCGTTCCCGCTCGGTTATACAAGGGGGTGCTGGTTTCTTTCACATGCCACTGCCGGGTCAAGCATGTGGGGAAATGCAGGCTCATTTCAAGGACAAACCCCGTGCCATCATTGCGGCCAGATGATGAACGATGGGGTAGAAACAGCACATTACACACGGCGGGGGAACAGGAAAGAGGTGGTTTTGTTTCTGCCCGACTCTTTTTTGCCTCTTTCTGATTGATGATACATACAACAACAACAACAACAACAACAACAACAACAACACGTACCTTCTTTCCTCCTTCCCCTCGACGCATTTGAAAGATGATGACATTGGCGGAGTAAAATTGTTTTGAAACGGCAGAAGAATGAGCTTGTGATTCGGAAATTTCTTTTTTTTTTCTTTTTTTCTTCGTGCTTCTTGTCACTCTTTCTGTGTATGATAAGGTTCATCAAAGAAAACATAACAACACCAAAGAAAAGAGAGATGGGCTCCGCACCATCATTTCTCCTATCAATATGGCGGATGTTGGTAGACGTAATATTCTTTTGGTACACCGTAAGTCCTCCCTCCAGTTTTCCATCCGGTAACTGACATGAACAAAAAGAAATTCGTCAACTACTACCGCCGTCGAACCCCAGTAGAAGTATGGCTCGACATCCTCCACAACGCTTCGACCTTCGACGAATGGGAAGAAGCAGCTTTAACCTTGGATAACCTACTCGGCCTCGACCTCTGGAGACAAAATGCCACTTCGGGACTCTACGATTATTCCCTCATCAACGAACGGCTGGCAATGATTCTCACCGCTCGAGAGAACGCAGACGTCCACGGGTTGGTCAATTTGCTTCGCAGCGGGTTAGTGAGAAATTTAGGCAATATCACTGCGCCAAAGTTGTATAATAGGAGTTTTGCGGGGACAAAGTACTTGATTGAGGAGTATATAACGCAAGTGGCGGAGGCAATTGAGGATATTGGGAGTTTACCTACTTCTGCGGCTGAGGCGGCAGCGGTTGCTGCTGCGGGAGGGGTTGGGTTTGGAAGACCTTCTGGGGGGTCGATTCCGTTGAGTGGTGGTGGGAATGGGAGGGTGGGAAGGACGAGGTCTACGGTTGCGTCCGGGATGATGGGGGGTGGAGGAGGGTCGATCAGTCAGGGACCTCATGTTAGTTTTGAGGATGGAGGGAACGTGAGTGGGAGTAGTACGGGGACCGGCAGCAGTGGTGCTGGTGGCGGAAACAAGACGCAGAGGAATGTTAGCATTGCTAGTCTGAGCAGTCATATGCCTGATGGTGGGTTGATGATTGCTACCATGTCGACGCAGGTCAAGTTGGATTTTATCCATGATACGAGGCAGGCGTTTGGACGGAGCGCGTTGGTCCTGCAGGGTGGTGCCATATTTGGGTTATGTCATTTGGGGGTTGTGAAGGCTTTGTTTCTGAGGGGGTTGCTACCGCGGATTATTGTCGGGACGGCCACGGGCGCACTGATTGGAGCTTTGGTGGCTGTTCACTCGGAGGAGGAGCTGCCGTGGGTGTTGAAAGGGGATGGGATCGACTTGTCGGCTTTTGCGAGCAAGGGAATGGATCCGGTCAAGCATAACGAAGGCTTAAGAGAGTCGGCTTGGTCGAGATGGGCTACTCTGGTGCGTAGGGTGCAGCGGTTTAGGAAAGAAGGATATTTCCTTGACGTCAAGGTCTTGGAGGAGTGTATTAGGTCTAATGTGGGCGATCTTACATTTGAGGAGGCATATCACCGCAGTAAGAGGGTGTTGAACATTACCGTTGCGACTGCGGGACATGGAGGAGTTCCGACATTGCTAAATTATCTGACTGCTCCCAATGTGGTATGTATCCCCGGTAATACTCACAAACTCGTTGCTAATAGACTCTAGCTCATCTGGACTGCTGCCGTTGCTTCGAACGCCTCAACACCCACCTTTTACGGCCACAGACAAACAAAGATCATGTGTAAAGACTCACAAGGAAACATTGTCCCCTGGAAACCCACCAACACGGTCGACTTTAGCCACTGGACCCATGTCGCATACGCAGATCAAGAATCCCCTCTCCTGCGAATCGCCGAGCTGTTCAACGTCAACCACTTCATTGTCAGCCAGGCAAGACCATACCTCATCCCATTTTTGCAAAGCGACATGCACGGTCCCTCTTTGGTGGAAACAAGCAACAAGACGGTGTCAGCCACTGCCTTTTTGCTGCGCATGGTGGGGCTAGAAATTCGGCACAGACTGCGGCAGCTAGACACACTTCGGCTGCTCCCACCAGGGATCAGACGATTTCTCGTAGACGAACAAATCCCGGGGGCCAGCATGACGTTAGTGCCCGAGGTTACAGCAGGGGATTTTGTGCGTTTGATGGAGACTCCCACAAAGGAAACTTTGGAGTACTGGATCTTGAGAGGGGAGCGAAGCGTGTGGCCGGCTGTTGCAGCGCTCAAAATACGCTGCGCCGTGGAGACTGAGCTAGACCGTGTATATCAGGTGGCAAGACGGCTCAAGGCCGGTGGGCTTAGGCGAAAGATGAGCCATATGGGTGCTCCGGGGTGAATGATGGGAATTCCGCCAATAATGGGTAGCTTTGAGCACCCGGAGTGGGTGGTTTCTGACAACAATAATGACAACAGCGATAAGCAAAAGAAGGAGAGGTACAGGGCTCATAGTACTGGGGCGAGGTGTTTGACGACTACCAATTAGATAGATAGATCGGCAGTGTGTTTGTAATGATAATTGACACATTGTCTCTATCTTTTTTTTATCTATCTCGAAGTGTTCTCGTGACCCGCTCAAAGATATCCGTTTCTGACCGAGGAGCGGAATATCAACTTGTGGTTCTGTACTACATCAATCTGCTGTATGCATGCATATGCATATTATATGCAACATGAATCCTTCTAGAAAACTGGGGTTTTTCCTGTTGTGTCATGTCATGGTGTGCCTTGATGTTTGTTGATTGTTTGTACCCATGTTGTATCCATCACTTATCCAAATTAAACTTCTTCTAGAAGGCTTCCATGCAGGTAACAACCGTGCATATGTGCGTCGTGTGACGGAAGCAAAAAATTGAGTTTGATGATTTGATTGGGTTGGGATGATCACCCATATTTCTTGGCAGGGCGTAAAAGGAAATGGGAGAAGTTATCACTATATGTGGAGTCGGGTTTGGATGGGATGGTGATGTGACACCTCCTCTTCAACGCAAGTCAATGTGAGGCGATGTAACCTCTCTGGCGACGAGGGAGGGGGGTGAAGAAGGACAAGACAAGGCTCTGGGGTAGGATGGCGTGTACGGAATCGCTAAAAGAGAGATGGGATGGGTGGTCTTGGACTGGAAAACGGGTAATGCCGTCGAGGAGGAGGGATGATGCAACCTGAGAGGGGTGTGTGTGTGTGTGTGTGTGTGTTTTGTTCGTAGCTGATACGGACACTTGTGCAGTTTCCCCTCTGGTTGTTGGGATCACGCCCCTCCCGCCCTTCTCCTCCTCCTAACCCATCCCACGGTTCTGTTGTGTTCGGGCATATCTACTTCACTTGCATGACGCTGTGTTTCCAACAAGACCCACGAGATTAAGCACATTACCTAGTGTAAGTATCTTTATAGTGGTGGTTTGCCTTGATCTTTTTGCCACTTATTAGTGCTGTTTCTAAAAACATTCATCAGCTAGTGAAAGATTCATATGTATCCGGCGTCTCCAATGGGTCGATGAAAGGGATACAAACTCGCCTCTCGGGAAATTTGAATGTCTGCAGCCAAGATGGTGAAATTCTACTATTACGGCATCTGTGCGAAATATGCGGTGTAGGGGGAGTGTGAAAGAGTTAGGAACGGTAACCGATCAGAGCGTTTGCCTTGCCTGTCCAAAGTGTGTGCCGAAGTGTGGGTGGTAATGGTGTGGGTTGGTGATGAATGGGGGGAAAGATGGGGGGGGGGTAGTGGGGGACAGGGGAGGAAAAAGATGTCAGTGTGGCTTCGGACCGCTAGTTTTACACTACCTGAGCTAGGATTGGAAGGCAAGTCCGATTGACTGGTGATGTTGGGGGTTTTGGGGTACGACGGGGGTAAGTTGTGACAAATATTGATTGATGGGGGGAACAGGCTACGGAGATCTCCTGCCCCCAAGCGTCGACGTTGAAAATGGAAGGAATCTGGAATCGTTCTGGAAGCTCAACCTTCTGCGATGGGCGTAAACAAGGATGCAAGGTTCGTTCCCCGCTAAGAAAATGATTAAGTTGCGGAGTCAGTCAGGTAATGGGCAGGGACAGGGCACCAGAACTCAGCGGGCACAGCGGGGTAGGACGAGCTGCACTGATCTCCACTTCAACCTCCCTCATCATACCCGTACGTGCCGTACCACTATCCACCAGACTGACAGCATCTGGGGAATACGAACAACTGACCATTCAAAAATGCTGCTGCATATGAGAGAGTCATGGTCGGTGTTTCATTTGACAATGTGAACAGGGCCCTGGAGAAAAGAGACGTGCGCAGCAACATGTAGCGGTCAGTGTTGCGGATATGTTGTGTTATATCGTGACACCGTAGCTGTACAGGAACATGCCAAACTTTCTTCCAGCCAAGATTGGTCAGCACTAGAGTGAAGAGCATGGCAAGAGATTAATTTAAATCGACGACAGCCTTGTTTCGGTAGTGCGTGTGCGTAGTGTAAAAAAGAGTGTGTGGATAAACAAGTTGAGATCCCATGGCCTGCTGGAGCGAAGATGGTGGCAGCTGATTTTTCGAAAGTTGCAATAAACACTGAAAGGGGTAGGATGACATTTGCCCGAGGAGAGACATTCTGAGACAAACTCGAATGGACCTTGACTACCAACCATGCATTCTCTCATCGATACAGATTGCAATAGGTCGGACTGTCTGCAGAGCGGCGTGATCCATCATATTCTGTGCAGATTGCATGTTTCAACGGAGAGGTTTCCTTCGTTGGAACTGGGTGGCTGGCCTTTGGCCCTTGGATAGCCGAGACTGGTCCTCGGAGGTAAAGGTGAAGAGAATGACGGAGGCACTTGGTCAAGTCGTCCACCCGCCTCACTTTTTTTGTTGTTTTCAAAATCCTGTCTCGCTACTGTTCACCTTATTTCCTGATTCAGAATACCTCGAATACCGCTTGTGTTGACCGAGAGATGAATGCTTTGTAATATGCAATGCAAGTTGTAGATTCAGTGAATCCGAGCTTGGCTGCAAATTCACGTTGGCAAAGGCCAGTTATGGGAATTTCTATCCTGCATGTCTCACTTCGTACCTGGATATTACACTCTCCTCCACACGCGGGAAATATTGTGGGTGCGGGGTGTGTGCATTTGGAGAAGAAACCCATTCAGGTACTCCGTACCACTGGGCTGTCTTGCAGGCAAAATCGAAAAATTTTACGTCCCGCGGCGTCAACAGAGGTCTTGGAAGAAGAGAGTTAAGCAACAAACTCGGCCAATCGATTGATTCGTCAGCCCGGTCGACGCCGAGACCCCAAGCGCTCTAAATATCGAAACGATGCCCAGAGGTGAGGCGTGCAAACATTGTAATGGCAATTCTCAAAATTCGAGAAATGGTACTAACGATTGTGGTTTCCTGGCTTGCAAAATATGGTCATTCCCGTTGGTTTTCTTTTTCATTTTGCGTGAGAATCGGTAGTCGGTGACCGGATGTAACGAGTGACAGCCTTCAAGCGTCAAGTGCCGCCCTGCAGCTGGTCCCACACACCTGGGAGACAGAGACACCCACCACAGTACTGGAATCCTTCCGCGTCCCCATGTCTTTCAATGGTGACGGGTGTCTGTGCAAAGGAACACTGGCAAAAGAACCAACGCCGTGTTCTTGCGCAATGTGGAGTACTGCCGTTGACTCCATGTGATGGTGATTGATGATCCATCTGAATTGTTGCGTCGTCGTCGTCGTCACGGTGAATTTCCGTTGTCTGAATTCCCGGCCATCAAATTGCTGGCATGGGGATGGGAGTGGTGGGGGTTGATGAGACGAGGAATCATTGGAGTTGCCCCGCTTGTTCACTCAGCTCCCGCTCCCTCCCTGCTGCTTGTCACTTTTCCCCAAGCTCTCACTCTCTCTCTCTCTCTTTCTCTCTCTGTTTATCACTTTCCCTCCAGAGCAAAAACTGCCCCCTTCAGGGTCCTCCCGAGGACTACTTAAACAGCTCATATCCCACCCAATATTTTTCT
Organism: Podospora fimiseda; assembly: GCA_033297215.1. NCBI lineage: Eukaryota > Fungi > Ascomycota > Sordariomycetes > Sordariales > Podosporaceae > Podospora > Podospora fimiseda. The sequence continues at coordinate 359,172 of MU865298.1, read as the reverse complement.
TCCACATCGTCTCAACGTCGTTTTCCCTCGCACACACCTCGAAGAGCTTTCCTCCCATTTGCCGGTTTCAGACACCTTCCAGTGCCAACATCTCCTCACTGTCCCCTTTCTTGGCCAAGCTGTCTCCTCGTCGCCGCCCGCTCTGGTTTCTCGTTTCTCGTTTTTCTCTTCCTCCAACACGGTCGGTGAGTAACCACCTCTCCTTCTCCTGCCATACTTCCTCCTTCGCAGTCGACATCATGCTGATAGAAGGACACCCAGCCCCTTGCGGTCCGTTTCCATCTTCATCCTTTCTCTTCACTCTTCCGTCCACCTCAAAGCCCACCATGTCCCAGACCGAGAAGTCGGCCTCAACCTTCAGCTGGGTTGATGTTCAAACTCCATCTCCACCCTCCGAAGACCACTTCACCAGGGACAGACCTCCACACATCAATCACGACAACATGCCCTCGGGTCAAGTTGCCAGCGTCTCCACAGACAACTCGCTGCCGTTGATTCCCAAGAAGCTCGACTCCAACCAGTGCAGCACTGAGACCCCTGGCACCGACCAGACTCAGATCAAGGGGGACCACGTTACCATGACCCCTAAGATGTCGGCGCCTCCTCAAGACCCCAAGCCGTGCTTTCCCAAAAATATACCCGAGTGGATCGATGATGTCGGGCTGGGTGGCAAGTTTTATCGAAACTGTGCCCCCAGTGAACACAGCAGTATCAGCTCCCGCTCCCAATTGAGCACCAGCAGCAGCACCAATAGCAAGGACTGGGCCTTCCCCCTTCATCTCTCGGCTATTGATGTCGAGCTCGCCGGCAACGGTGCTTGGTGCGATCCGACCACCGGCCCTTCCGTCCCTGCCTCGAGCTCTTTGGTTCTCGATCAAGATTAAGCCCTCGAGTGGCCGTCCCTGTAGGCTTGCCTGCTCGGAGCCAGCCTTGGGAGAATAGAGAAGATGGTGGAGACGGGTGGGTGTTTTGACATTTCAGCTTGTACCTTTTTGTTTGGTTGCTCTGCGGAATTATTCGCTGTTTTCTGGTTATCGATTTCGAAAAAAAAAGTGGCTTGGTTTTTGGCTTTGCTTTAGGGTTCATTGCTTTCCCCTCTTGGCTTGATTTGTTTTATTATTATTAGCTTTTCGGATCTCGCTGTCATGGTTGCGCGTTTGTGTTTGCGGAGGATACGTGTTTAATGTCGAGATTTGCATTTTTGCGTTGGGTCATTAGGGTATCGAAAATATTTCAAGGTTTTCTGGGTTGGGTCAACGTTAAATAAAGGGATCAAAAAGTATAATTTTTTCTTCTTATGTCATCGTGTCTTTCCTGTCTGGGAATACCTTGTTAATAATTTCACGGACCCGTCTCCAACCTTCACTCACTTTTCTATCTCTCCACGGCCCCCTTCTTTTGTTTCTTTTCCGGCATCACCGTCAACCCATCGCTCTATCCCCAAACCCGGAACCTGGGGTGCGGGAGCGGGGTCATCCAGGCGAAGAGGTTGCGAGGTTGCATTCGCGAACCGGTAAACCTCCATCCGCCCTCCATCAACTAGCACTTTTGGAGACATGAGAGCGAATGTTCCGAGCTCTATCCCGTCGCAACGATCGACGTTGACTTCTAACGTCGTGGTATCGATCGACGTTCATTTAGCCTGATATATTGCAAACCACCACATTTCGGCTTAGCGGAATATCCATGAGCAACCCATCATCACGGCATGATGCAACCGTCGCAATGTGTTCCTGCATCTTGATTAGGTGTATATAACACCACCCGTGCCTCGAGCCTGAGGACAGGCGATGTGAAAGGCGTAGGAACGGTACATCTCCACAGACGCCATGCTTAACCCAGCCGTCGGACTTCGAGGTATCCTCATCGGCCTCGTGTTGAGTGCCATTTCCTTTAAAGTCGCAACATGCGGTCGTAACGAGAAATGGCTTGATGTATGGGCGTCCATGCCACAGGAAGTTGAACCGCACAACCTTCCCAGCGCACCATATGTCGGTCTTATTCCTCTTGCTCCTGCGATGTAACAACTACTAACAACAGGATAGACCACGGCACAAGGCGTCTTCGAGAACACCACACTCCGGCAAACTGTCTACATCACCCAGGATGTTTCAACCATTCGTCTAGAGTTCAGTAACGTCTTTGGAGTTTCCGACCTTCCTATTACAGCCGCTACCGTCGCCCTGCCTTTGAACGGCACATCCGGTTCAAGCGCCATCCATACGGAAACTCTCAAACAAGTTAACTTTTCCGGGCAAAGCTCCTTCATCGTTCCTAACGGTGCGGTCGTTCTCTCTGACCCAATTCGCATCTCGGTTAAGGCTCAATCTAGCCTGACTGTCACGGTCTACTGCTCGCCTGGCCAAGCGGGACAGCGGATTACAGGCCACCCAGGCAGTCGCACCTCGAGCTGGCTGGCAAAGGGAAACCTCGTCTCCGCAGCTGACTTGGCTTCCGCCCCTGAGCTACAACGCATCGACCGCTGGTTCCTCCTCTCTACCGTGTCCGCCTGGCTGCCCGCTAAGCGCTCCGCTCTCGCCATCATCGGCGACAGCATCACGGACGGGAGAGGCTCAACTACCAATGGCAATGACCGCTGGCCTGATCAGCTGCTCGCCCGGTTCTTATCACCCAAATTTCCGTCTATCACCAAGGAGATCTCCATCCTGAACCAAGCAGCAGGCGGCAACAGGGTCCTGGCCGACGGTCTTGGTCCAAACGCTCTCGGTCGCGTGGGCAGAGATGTTCTTTCCCATCATGGCGTGAAGTACGTCATCCTGTTCGAGGGAGTAAACGACATTGGAACTGCAGCTACAGATGCCTCGGCGCAGACTTCTGTCGGGGATCGTTTGATCTCTGCGTATGATCAAATCGTAACGAGGCTCCACGGGCACGGAATCGCTGTTTTTGGCGCAACAATAACGCCGATGAGCGGACCAGGTCAGGCGTACGGTGAGGGAGCGAGGGAGTCAACGAGGCAGAGGGTGAACAAGTGGATCAGAACGTCGGGCAGGTTTGATGCGGTTATTGACTTCGATAAGGCGGTTAGGGACCCCAAGAACGAGACGATGTTGAGGACGGAATATGATACGGGGGATTATCTGCATTTGAATCCAAAGGGGTACCAGGCCATGGCTGAGGCGGTGGAGTTGAAGTTGTTTGAGAAGTTTAGGGACGGGTTTGAGGGTTTTGTGTGAGGTTAGTTGTGTGGACTTTTGAAGAGAATTTCTGTTTTCTGTTTCTATCATGTGTGTTTTGGTTAGGGTTAGAAATTGGATGCAGGCGAGGAAGGAGTAGAGACGGAGAGAAGCGGTGTGAGGTGAGAACGGTGTACAAGGAAGGAAGCTTTGTCCTAAAGTTCGCCCAAGTCCCAGCAGTAAAAAGAGTACAACAGAAATAAAAAGAAAACTACCTACAGAGGAGGTGAGATTTTAACCATGGATTGAACCAAACCGATCAAGAGTGGCAAAATTTTTGAAATCAAGAAAATGATTGATCAACAAACGCACAAATTTATCTGCATTTGCTACCAAGGTTTCTGTACATCACAATCAATTTTCTTTTTTTGAAGATAGGGAGATTTTCCTTGAAAAAAAGAAAGATAATGATAAGGCCCATGGAATATGATGTGACAAGTCAGTCCATTTTCATTGAGGCCTAAACCTTTCCGCCACGTATTTTAGCAATCATCGAATCACAAAACGTAACGCATACACCCCGATGGCAAGACACACATAAGGCAAAGTGCAAACAAATTTGATAACAAAGTTCCTAATACTGTTCGCAACGCAGCCTATAACGGGACGTAGTGAGGCAATAAACTACTTCTTTTATTGGATCCCAAAACAACAAACCCCCCTAAAGTAGAAACTCCTCTCCCACTTTTTACATACATACAAATTGAAGTAAAACAAAAAGGGTAATAAATAAAATATATAATGCTTGACAATGTTTTCCCTTTCTCCTCTTCTACTACTACTACATCCACAACCTAGCAGTACCATCCGCACCAGCACTAACGCACCAAGGCTCCCTCGGATGCCAATCAATATCCACCACGCCAACCTGATTAACCACCTTGTGTCCCTTGAGCTGTTTGACAGGAACAATAGTGGGGTTTTCAAGCTGATCATTCGGCACCTTTCCATGGAAAATCTGCAGGGTGCCGTCGTCGCTGGCATCTGCAAAAAGCGGGAGACCGCCCTTGTGGTACTTTACTGCTCTGATGGCCTTGGGGTGGAATCTCATAGTCTTGTACGGTCTGTTTGATAGGTCGAGGTCGTGCCAGAGGAGACGCCTGTCGTAACTGCCGACGATTAAGTTGTCACCACCTGGATGGATGTCGATGGAAGAAATCCTGTTACTCGAATTAGTAAGACTTGATTTGACAGAGGGTTGAGGAGGATAAGACATACCATTTAGCACCAGGCTGGACAATCTTGATCAGCTCCAGTTTCTGCAAATCGTAGCAACGGATTGTGCGCATAGTAGCCACGAAGAAGATGGGCTTGGACGGGTGGAAAGCCGCAGCCTGGGCAATACCGTGAAGTTTCCGGAAAGGGATTTGGGTGAGGTGTTTTGAGAGGGTGTGGATTGCAACGGAGCTGCGCTGGCCTTCGGGCGAAGTGGTCGAAAAGTGATCGCCTCTCCTGTGCCAGTTGATAACCTTGACTGTTGATCTCACCGTTATTCTAACCAGAACGCCTTCATCCTCCAGTTTCGTGCCAGGACGAGCCCACTTGCCGGCGGGCTCCTTACCAGCCGGGATAGCAGCCTGTTGACCGTTGGTGGCATAGCCAAAGCCAGCAGCAAGGACATCGCGGCTGGTTTGGTCTAAGGCTGGGGTAACACTGGAGTGAGTGGGAACCATGAGGAAAATGTCCTCACCGACGGCCGCGGAAAGAATAAATGCATCTTTTGTTGGTCTCCACCTGACGGTGTAGACGGGCTCGTCGCTGCTCAATGTTACAGACCAGACTTGACGGCCGGTGAGCAGTTCCCAAACACGAACGGTACCGTCACTGCCGCCAGTAGCCAATGCGACACCGGTTGGGTCAATGGCAACGCTTCTCACAGTGCCCTCATGGCCACGGAAAATAGTTTGAACCACCGTGGGGAATGGCTTGAGCTCTGAAGGAGAGGGAAGCTTGGGGAGAAGTGAGTTGGGGTCAATGTTGAGTCTGTTCTTGCGCACACGAGGGGCGAGATAGAGGTCCTGTTTATTTTGAGATTAGCAAACTGCCTCAAAATATTATTTCTGAAGAAAACATACCATGCAGCGCTCAAACCTCTCCTTAACCAGTTCACCCCAGGCAGGAACCTTGCGGAGCGAGGTGTATTTGGTTGGGAGAAACTCCTTCGTGCGCTCCTCTGGATCAGTCTTTTCCCACTCCTCACGCTCCTCCTGGGTACTATACAGATGTCAGACTCGTTAAACAGACAGATATGTGGATCAAGACTTACGGCAGATACTCCTCTGGAGGATTGTAGCTCATCTCGTAACCGGGTGGTGGTAGCTTGGGAGCAGGAATATGCATAGGATTAGGGGCTTGTGGTTCTTCGTCTTGCCACAAGTCAAAGTGCACTTCCTCTTGCTCCTCGGCTTCCCTCTCGCGCTCCTCAGGGGGCTTGTAAGGGAGGATTCTGCCTTCGCGAATGGCGCGCACCAACTTCATGATCTGTTTGGCCTCATTCTTGGAAGGCAAGAAGCGTCGCTTGGGTTCGGGGGCAGCGCTAAGAGGCATCTTCTCCTCCTTGGAGGTAAACCACTCGACCGTATCCGGATATGGATCAATGAGGTCATCAGGGGCAAGGCCCATCTGAACCCGACGCACTATTTCCAACTCTTCATCTGTGAGATTAAGCGGGTTGCCGGTGTTGATATCGGTGAGACCAGTCCATCCCTTGGGGACCTCGATCGTGTCCAGGAGACTCTGCAGCGCATCGCCGGTTGCTGGGCGCATAATCTTCTTGCCATTGATATCGTAGCCAATATGGGGGTAGGTATCGTAGAAGCTCAAAGGAATGTTGCCTATCGTGTTCACAGGTCCCTGCGCATCTGAATCGTCGGAATCGTAGACAGGATCGATCTCGCTGATGGTGACATTCTAGTTAACATCACTTTCCACAATAACCACCAACCAATGCGCAACCGGGAGAAGACATACTCGTAAACGTATCGATCGTTGCCGTTTGCATCCTTGTCAATCCTATAATTTCTCTCGTCCTCCTCGACCTCCTTCGGCTTGGGGTCGACGCCTGGTTCGGTGATTTCCAGTTCCTCTAGCTTCGATAATTCCTCGTCGTCTGAGGGAATGTCATCACTCAAAAGCGCATCATCGTCCTCTTCATCCTCGTCGCTTCCCTCGGTCCCATCGTTCTCGCTCTCACTGTCGTCCTCTTCGATTTGGTCGGATGGGATGTAATCCTCTTCATCCTCGCTTGCCGATAAAACACCATCAAACAGACCATTGCCGAGCTCGTCGTCGGACTCGGAGTCTGACGAAACGTCCCTTGCTTTTCGCTTTTTATCTAAAACTTTTGCCTTCATTTTTTCTGCTTTGGCGGTTTTGTATGTGGACTATTCTCAATTCCTCCAGCTGCGGACCCCAAAATTTCCTGGCGCTTCTTGCATGGTACTTTTTTTTTCTGCCACTTTCTGAACTTTTTGGCGGGGAGAGCTCAATTCACCGCCTTGAAATTGAAGAGCGCTAACTCCGACGTTAAGCCTAATTGGGATAAAGCCTTAAAACGAGGTCCACCTAAACTGTAAATCCACTCTCCATCTGAACTTCAATTGAGAACTCAATCTTCGACTTTCAGGATAACCATGAAGAAGACTATTTATTGTTTGTGGCAGGTCTTCTCAGATAGGTAGTGGACGGTCCTTGTAACAGATCATTTGCATAATCAGGACTGATTTGATGGGTTGATTCGGCGCTAACCAAAATCCCTTTGTCAACTTCGTTGGTGGGACCGTTGAACCAAAAAGTCTCCGAGATGTTCGGCGATCGGACGAACACCTTGATAGGCAAGGCAGCCTAATACCAGAACATGCCCATTCCAAACGGTTTTGTAGTTAGAATCATGAATACCTAACCAAAATACCACAGAGCTAGACGACATCCCAATTGTTAATTTTTTCAAAAACCCATATGCTTTGCGGATAGCAAGCACAACCTACAGGACCAAGCAAACAGGTCTTGGGATCTGACCCGACGAGAATGGTAGGCTGACATGACGGGAAGGGGATCCCTCCATTCGAGTTGTTGCGCACATTTTACAGGTGCAGACCGTTCTAAGAGCCGTGTCAATTATGCAGATGTCAGTCACGCAGCGACGTACTCTACGCGAACGTAATACAGAAGGGTCAAGCGTCGACTGACCACCACCACCACCACTACAACCCCCCGACACCGCCCACGCCCTCTTTTGACTCAAACAGTTGGTAGATACTTCAGGAAAGATCTCGTACCGCTTATTTCTCATAACTCAATATTCCTTCCCAACGACGACCATAAGCAAAGCCCTTCTCATCCCGACAGTCATGGAAAGCGAAAATAATACCAAAAGGCTGGCCTCTGGTCAACAGAAGCGCCGTGCGTGTGATGAATGCCGTATGCCTCTTCTCTCCTTCTCATAAAAAACAGAATGATGGATTAACCACACAGTCCAGGAGGCCGCAAGCTTGCATGTTCCAAGGAACTCGAGGGATGCGCTCGTTGCAAGCGCGAGGGGATCCAATGTGTTTATTCGCCTCAAAAACAAATGGGCAGACCGAGGAAGCGTGCCCATGTTGAAAATACACCTCCTGAGACTCGCAAAGATGAACAGCCAGTTCAACAGAAACCTCTGCCTCCTCAGCCGCCTGCTGTTTCCATCTCTCCTCAAACCTTCGTAATGCCCGACTTTGACGTGACCATGGGAATGGACCTAGAGATGTCCTTCCTCGATATGAACAACGCCGACATCAACTTCTTTGACCTTCTCGAACCTGGCGCCGACTTCGCTTTCACCCAGGACTGTTCAACCGCCCCTCCTCCTGAGCCAGCCACATTCACATTTCCCCCCTCCTCTTCCTCGTCCTCGTCCTCTTCCCCTTCCAACCAACCTCCCCCGTCAGCACCTGCAGCATGCCCAACCAACTATAACCCATCTGCCGGCTTCTGGCCCATAGGCACACAAATCGCCAACATCGATTTCAACGCCAACCCTTACCAACTCGCACCCCCAGAGCCCAACCCTGAATTCACCCACGAAGACGTAACCAACCTCATCGCAAACGAACTAGCAGAATACAACGACTACCTAACAGCCAACGACCGCGTCCCATCTCTTTCTCCCGGCTCCTCCCCAGGCGGCCCATCCCCTCCTTCCTCATCCTCCGAAGCCCCAACCTCTCATCCCTCCCCAGACTCCTCCTCCAACCCTGCTCCATCCTGCTCCTGTCTCGCATCCCTCTACCTAGCCCTTGAGAACCTCAAAACCATCTCCAACGTCTCAGTAACCCAAGCAATGCGCATCACACGCGCCTCCTCCCGCGCAGCCCACGACTGCGTCCTCTGTCCCGTCTGCGGCAACTTACCTCTTCCCTTAGCCTCAGACGACTTGACCAACCCGCCCATATCAGCAATCCAATCCATGATGATGCTCGGCGCCATCCTACCCTCGCTCTCAAACGCTTACATGCAGATTCTCACAATGGTAGACAACGAAACAGCCGCAGCGGAGAAAGCTCGACGGAGAATACAATTCACTTTGAACGAATACGGCGGAGTATGGGGTGTCTTGCAGGATCAAGAACCGTATCCATGCGACGCAGCTGATAAGTTGGAGGGCGCAGTCCTGGAACCTCAGCTCTGGAGATTAACCGTTAGGTCTCTGTTGAAGCTAGACGTGTACGGGATCGAAGAGAGCAGGAGGGTGGTTTGTAAAGATATGAGACATGTAGGACTCAAAGATATAATTGGAATGATGGAGGAGAGGTCTAGGAATCGACACGAGATGCTGGACGAATTGATTGCTGCGGGACAGATCAAGGCTGGACCTGGGTATGTGCCTTTGGGGGGCAAAGGGGAGAACGGTGAAGAGAATAAAAGTGGATGGGGTTGGGGAGGAGCAAAACCGACTTGCTTGAGTATTATTGATGTTGCGAAGCGGTCAATGGCTGATTTGGTTATTCCTTGAAGTGGCAATTTTGGGTAAACATTTTTTTTCATATCACAAGGCGTTTTGGATACAATTTGGGTGGGATTGGATGGTATATCTTGATTATTTTGGTTTATAGGGTGTAGAGGGAGGTCTTTTTGAGGTTTTAGCTTATTGATGAGAACACAAACTGTTCTATAAGCAGGAAAGGAGCAACATTGGATTTTTCTTGGGTAGGGCTTTCTTTTTTTCTGTACGATACTGAAGAAACTCGCCACGAATTTATTTTTGTCTAATCTTTTCAACCTATTTCATATAACATCTAAAATCATCAACCACGAATTGTTCATATTGACTTGTTGAAACCTGGAACTAAGTAATGAGCCTGTGGTGGATATTATATTAAATCTGACTCACAAATGCGAGTTAAGAATCAAGTAAAATAAAGAGGATGTCTCTTCGTTCAATGCGGTTTATCACCTCCCACAATGCAGCCCGATTTTGTACGCTTATAACCCTAAGCCGATTAAAGATATGAGATTGTTCCAGCAAGCCATTCCATCTTTCAATAACCTCTGCAAAAAAGAAAACATGGCTTTTCGAATATTAAAAGGGATCAATTATTTCGAACAAGCCATTCCATCTTTCAATGACCTCTATAAAAAAAAACACGGCTTTTTTTATTATAAGAAGGCATGATTTACCATTTCAGGGGACTTTCTTTAAGAGAGCGTTAATTCACACTATGATCGATGACCTCCCACACTACGGGTACTTCCAAGGAAGAGAGTTCTTCCCAGTGTTGCCACTCAAAGCCACCTTTTTTTTAAAAAAAATAAAAAAAAATAAAAAAAAATTCCCAAGAAAGGTTAATAGGCTGCTTCCTTTATTCTATAGTTTTAATATATTAAAAATCTGTCGTGGTGGTTGAAATATCTGGGTTTGAAGACTTTCGAAGATGTAGCGTTTTTGATGAAAAACCTCATTGGGTTAGGGTAGATGTGGGAATCATAGTGTGGGAGGTCATCGATCATAGTGTGAATTGACGCTCCCTTCGTTAAATAAAATAGATAAAAAGATAAACAATATGCCTCTTTAAATGAGAATTGTGGGAGGTGATATACCGCATTGTACGAAGAGACATCCTCAAAATAAATCTCCGAGTGAGATGAGGGTGTCTCTCTCTCTCAAGGATGGCGCCTAATCGAGGTAGTTCATGAGCAAAACGAATGAAGCAGGAAGGCACCGAGAGAATAGGTAAATGTTAAAATAACTCCCCTTAAATTCCCGTACTTGTACACAGCCCCTCCATCACATCACACGGGATCAAAATCACATATCAAATGAATATGGTAATAAAAACGGTCCAAAGCAGAAGAGAAAAAAAGTTAACCTGCTCCCAACTTTTTTACAATCAAAAAAATGAAGAAAGCTAAAAGTAGTAATACGCCTTATAAAAATAATGATGATATAGTTAGTAGGAGGAGAGAGGAACCGCCCCTTATAGGATCCGTGTTATTCTGCATGCTCCCCTCACACACACACAAATGCCCTTTCCTCATCTCATCCTCCCCATGCACGTTTCGTTTTCATTTCTCACCGACCGGCATTACTGTTTCCTTTTTGGTATCCTGTTGCATCGTAAATTCCTGTGGTTGAGAGCGAAGTGAGATAGAATGGTCATCCCTCGTATCTCAGCAAAATGTCTGATTTTTCTTTTTCTTTTTGCAGACTTAATAGACTTTCTTCTTCTCGTCGATGCTGAATTGCCCAGGTCCGCTGTTGACCAACAGGAGCAGACCGCCAACAATAGAAAGAATCTGGAAGAAGTCGTACTTGGCGAAGTCCTTGTGGGGGTGATGCTCGTGGAGCTGGAATTATATAGGTTAGCAAAACTGCATTGAAAACCCAGTAGGAAAAAGAATCAAAACTCACAGTCCAGAAGTTGTTGACGAGGATATTGAAAACGCTCAGGATAACAACCAACAAGGTAGCGCTGAACTTGGCCTTGAAACCAACAACAACCATGACGCAGGCGACCAAACCAAGCAAGCTGACAATGACTCTCCAGACGGACCACTGACCAGAGAAGACGAAGCCAATGAAGAGGAAGATGAGAAGTACACGTCCAGCGAGCTGGAAGTACATCTTGCGGTCCTTCTCCTCAAGCTGGGGCAAGCCAGCAAAGGCCTTGGTCTTGCGCACCCACGAATCTGACAGAACCATCAAAAGACCACCCATGACTGACAGGTTGCGAAGGAAGAAGTTGAGATCGAAGATGAGACCGTAGCCGAGAGCCTGGGTGATGACGACGCCAATGAGACCGCAAACAGCGAATTCGGAGTGGCGGCGAATGATAACGAGCGTGGAACAGGTGGTCATGGCAAGCATATTAGCAATGAGGAAGAGGTGCGTCAAGCCAGAGGGTACTGAAAGTTTAGCAGAGTTAGCATCGCGGTAGTAGAGGGGCAACATCAGGGAGAAACGCTTCACGTACTGTGACGGTAGTCATGGAGGTACAGAAGCTGATCCTTCCATTGGGTTATTATTCTGAGAGTGTCTTCGATGAAAGTCACGACGATCAGGAAGCGACCGATGGCTGGGAGGAAGCTATTGTGCACATGTCAGATTCCATGCGCCAAAGGGTCCTTGAGGGAGCTTTTTGTGGAAAAACATACGGTTTGATTGGTTCACTGATTGAATCCAACAAGTCCTCGATTTTGCTAGTCTGCTGGCGGATGGTGTCGAGAGCACTTTGCTCCGAATTGTCCTCGGGCGGCCCACCGAAGGGCGTCGGCGCACCGATGCCGTAGCTTCCTTGTCCTCGCAATTGCGCCATTGTGCAAGTCTCGGCGGGTTGTGATTGATATGAATGGATACAATGTATAAAAACGCGATTCGTTCAGTCCTGCTGCTGGTGATGGATGATGGATTTTGATTTTCGGCGACGAAGTTGAGGATTGTGATGTGCGAGGTTGTTGCTTGAGGTTGCTTCTTCCGGGATCCGAGACGGAAACGGGCGACCTTTTCTGATGTGCAACAACAAGGGTTTTGCAGCTTTGCGAGTAAAACCTAATGTTGCCCTTGGTTGTGTAGGTAGGGTTTGTTGATGCAAGCCTCAGTGCAGTAGATTTTGACGGAGAGTTTGCTGTTCGCCAGGAGAATTTGAGGATTGCTGAGCTCAGATGTTCCCTATCTACAACTGTGTCCTTAACCAACGTCAACCCGCAACCCGCACGGGGTGCCGCAAGGAGCAGCGAGCATCATGGGAAAAAAGCTCCTCCTGTGGGTGGGGCGGTACCTCGGGATTAGCCGCAACTCCAGATGGCATGTCCATGTAACGGATGGACAAGGTACTCCCTAACAAAGCTACAAGGTGGGGTTTCTTGGCATCGGCACCATCCACTGGTTTGGTTTGAAGTCGACCTGTCTCCGCCGATGGTTGGCTTCTTCAGAGCTTCTTTTTGGCAGTTCTTTTTGAGCAAAGGAAACCTTGTTTCGTTTTTCTTGAACTCTTTGATGTCATTTGTGAAGCATTGGTCGTAATTAGGTATTCAATTCGTCCCTAGCGCCTACACACTCAACATTTTGATCACACACTCTCTCAATTGACAATTTTTGGAAACATATTAATTGTCAAAGTCGATCTGGCCACTTGAAGCGGGGGAAAGAAGGTGGCATATCGAAGAGGGGAGGTGTGCTTCCGGGCGGAGCACGTTATCGATTCCCCGTTTCCGGCCTTCTTCGGATGGTATAGCTCGGGACGGAGACCGTTAAAATAGAAAGCTCCAGGTTATAGTCAGCAACTTTTTGCCCTGTGGTTGTTGCGAGTGTAACTCTACACATTGTAAAAATATATATCTCTCTTTTTTACCCAGCCACTTGATTTCTTTATTGTTGGGATCTACTCAACCCGGATTATAGACACTGTGGTCAAAACGAGTCTGACGTTGCCTGAGTAAAACTGCCGCCGGAGTTTTGAGGTAAGAGCGCTGATTCAGCCACTCAAAGACATGAACTTGTTTTCTTCAAGAATTACGAGTTACCGCGGTTGTCATCTCCCATCAATAAAGATATTTGATTCAAGGTCTCTAGCAAAACTTCTTTCCCACAAGACCTCGCCGCCTTTCTATTGTATAAAATTTTTTCTCACATCGAACAAAGAAGACAAAGAAAAAAGAAGTCCATTCAAACCTGCCGTGTATAAGGGCATTTTCTTTATCTCTTCCCGACCTCCAAGAAAATAATAATCTGAAACCTTCAACAATCAAAGGAAAAGAAGTTTTATCACGAGGGTATGTGGTATCGCCAGTCTTGAATAAAACCCACAACGCGGCTCAAAAAAAAAGAACAAAGTAATCAATCAATTGGTATCATTTCCAAACCATTTTATTTTTGTCACCACCCAAGCAGAAACCCAGCAACAAAGTTCACTTGCCGCTCGGCTAACCGCGTCTGTTGCTCTTTCTCTCTTGACAAAGTCTGTTGGTAACAAAGTTCTCCGTAAAAACTCTAGCCACAACAAGTCCCAAGCATCCATCACTCTCATCTGTGCCATCCTCTGGCATCAAGTAAGGCTACTACTATACATACCTACATGTAGGTACGTCCCTGTATCGACCTTCCCCCTCGGGAACAAGTACATACATATGTCGTGTATCGTATTTACGACCCCCCGACGAATGATAGTCGACTCGCCACACACTTACATATTCTGTACAGTTTGACCCAAACATTTCAATTCCCTGATTCCAAACCGTGCAAACCTCGGGGCCTTTTTTTTTTTTTTTTTTAAAAAAAAAAAAAGAAAAACAAAGTTCCCCCTCTTTTCATACACGTGCTATACACTACCTATGGCCCCCAAACTGATCGACTTGAACATAAGCGCCCGTGGCTTTCCCACCCTAGTGTACACTTCTCCAAAAAAAACCGGCTATAGAACACATCAAGGTAACATATATAGCCTAATGTGTATCACATACATCCAAAATAGAAAACCATCCACACACATACACGCACCTGAATGCCCAATAAAAAAAGAAGAAACCAGAGAATGATAAGCACGCATAAACACTTTCGTCATTGACTGTTATTTTTTCTTGGGTTATGCGAATGAAAATCGCCTGATGTTGCTTCGCAAGCACACCCAGACCGGCCCAATATGCAACCCACCCTACCCACCCACCAGGCCGGTAGTTTTTTGGCCCCCCGAATGTTTTCGCAAGGCTAGAAAATGAAACAAACGAAATTAGGGGAGAATCGGTGGGTTGTTCGGCTTGTTGGTCATGGCCCCAACATATATGTTTTGAACTGAAAATAAAATAAAATAATCCGTAGATTGTATACCTTCATTTTCCCGACGTAATAACCCCCGCCCCCCATCTAATTATCCTCGTGTGTATAATCCTTCCCCAATCCTAGGTATATCCTATCTTTGAAATAAAAATCGAAAAATATTGAGAAACAAAGAAAAGAAAGAGCCATTACACAACGTTATGCTTTCGCGTTGTGAGAGTATTGTGGTGGAGGTGAATGTGCCGGGTTAGGAGGGACCTCCATCGAAGGCAGTTCAACTGGAGCCAGGGCAGTAGCCGGGGCTTCAAATGCCATTTGATATGGTGGTTGAGGCGATGCGTGAGCAGAACTACTTTTTCATCATTGTTAGCAACTTCAACTTTAATATACAAGGGATGATACTCACTGGTAAGTCTGAGAGTGTACATCAGAGTATCCTGTGTGTTGATGTGAAAGGTATCCTGGTTGCATATTGGGCGATACAGCATGATAGCCTGCAGGTGGCAGGCTTGTTCCAAAGAAAGGTGCGCCGCCATGGTAAGGATCGTGAGCAGGGAATGCCGAGAGAGTCGACTGTCCGGGGCTCTTTGGGTTTGCGCTGACGGGGTAGGCAGCGCCTTCGGCCATTTGGGGTCCTCCTTGGACGGGATTGTTGGCAAAAGGGAGGGCACTCTTGCGATAGGCCTTGTCGAACCCACCTCGTCGACCGCAGAGATAAAGCAAGGCGGCAGCAAGAACAAGTACCACAACACCACCAATGGCGATGCCCGCGATGGCGCCGGGACTGAGACTGCTACCACCAGGCTTGTTGTCGCCGTTGTTATCGTTGTTATTGTTACCGCCAGAGGAAGGCGAGCCGGTCTCGCTTGGCCTGGGTTTAGGTGATTCACTGGGGAAGGGCTGTCCAGGCTCAAGCTGATATCCGGCTACCTTAGCTGCCGCAAGTTGAGCCTCGAATGTGTGAGTAGCATTAGGATTGATAACCCCGATCATCTGATAATCTGTGCAAGAGTGAGGAGCCGCGCAGTAATAGAAGATCGGATCCGTATCATTGACTCTGACTTGGTAATTAGGAGGCTATCGATATGGTAAGTCATTATATTCAGCATGTAGTTGAAAGATCTAAACTTACTGGGTTGGTGATTGCAGGTGGTCTGAAAAAACCAGACCAGAAGCCTGGATTTGGGTTGGCATATTCGTATGGAATACACGGGTGCTCGAACTCAGCGCGAGCAACACCGTGACCGCCCGGGTAAAAGTTGAACTGGATGATATCTCCAACATTGGCCGTTGTTTCTTTTGGGTTGAAAACGTGTTCCTCTCTTCCAACATTAATAGTGATCGTCCTAGCGGCTGCGCTGCTCGTGCTCGTCTGTGAAGGTCTGATTGTTGGAGATGGGCTTAGGGTTTGTGCCATGGCACCTCCAATGGCTAAGACGGCCACAAGACCGAGAGGGTAAGTAAAGAGCATGGTGAAGTTGGTGCTCGATATTCCTCAGTAATAGCTTGGCTCGGCGAACAGGAGCAAGAGGGAAAAGAAACAGATTGGAAAACGGGAAAACGGGAAGAGCAGGGCTTTCTACTCTTAAGAATCCCGGGTTCAATCTAAAGTGCCTGGTGCGTGTGGGAGGAGAGAAGCCACAAATAGCGGTGGGTGGGTGGGGGAAGGGCCAGGCTCCCTGCTGGCTGGCGGGAGGCGTTGTTGTTGGATAGATGAACGACTGGGAGAGGTACCAGACCTTTGGTTTGTCGAACCGGGGGAGCAAGACAAAGTGGGGAGGGGGCTGAGTTGGTCTCTTTTGCATCACAAGCAGCACGATCGTGGAGGGAATCTGGACTTTGTAGTTAAACATTGTCGTGGCTGTTGTGCCTCCATCCTGTCTTCGCCTCGATTCACACAAAGACCTGCCGAAGGCCATTCATTATTCATGTTTCAGGTAGTCTCCCTCTCTGCCATTTAGAAAAAGCACGTCTCAACACGAGGTCCAGCTGCCACAAAGGAACAAAGATTGCGGGTTGGCAAGGTGGCGGAACTTCATCCCACCAAGGACGGGCAGGCTGGCAGAGCAGGACTGTTCCAGTTGATTGCTGGCAATGACTTGCCCTTCTGGGAAGAGGGCGTGCAAGACGTTCGCTGAGCTTTCCTCCAAAGCCACTCGCTCACACCCACCGGACCATTGTGTCTTCTGTTGGGTAGGACCCCGAGGCCGGTAATTCGGTGGTGCATGTAGGGAGAGGGAAGACGCGGTAAAGACACGGGAGACCCGAAGGGCAAAACACAGATAGAGGACGGCTGAATGTGCCAAGGTGCCTGAGGTTCCATCCGCCCGCTATCCAGAGATCTCGCGGGACCCGCTGAATAAGGGCGACGGTGATAACATGCCATTGGCTGCTTGAGACCCCTCCCGGTGCTGGCTAGGATTTGGCATTTGATCCGCGAGCTGCCAAGCGCATTTCTAACCATGTTAGGAAAGGTTCTGCGATGCTGATCCTCAGCCCTGGGAACGGGAGACAATGACAACGTCAGAAAAATGCCAGCACAGCAGCAGGATCTAGAACACAATTTCTTCAAGAATCTTGTGCGACCGAAGACGTTGTATTTGGGGTAAAAGACAGAGGTTTGAGAGGAGGCTCATCAGGTGTCGTTTCCGAGCTGACTACAAACGTCCGGATTGCGGGATCCCCTCGGACTCGGATCCTGGGTGGCTCGAGGTGAGCTTACTTGTGCCGCTGGAACCGACTCCGCACGGTAAGCATAACAACAGCAACGGCCGTGGTGTTGGCCAGGTCGTAGGATGATTTTCCTTGCTGGTGCTCACCACAAGCACGCCCAAGCTTCAAGCTTCGATTTCGCTTCCAAAGCCATTTCTGCAGGGGGGAAATTGCACCCGATGTCACCTGCGCTCCGCACAGTAAATATTTTTAACCAGGCACTTGTCGATACACGTTCTGATACCTATCGGTTTCGGCGATGAGTATCCAATAGAGATGATTGACTTCTGTGATGGTTGGCTCTCCACATCCCCAATTGTTGCGAGCTGCAAACTTGTCACCCGAGTTGCTGGGACGTCAATTCCGGTAGGTTTCCGTGATTTCCCCATGTGATTTATAGGATCGTCCGTATGTCTTAGAAACCCACCGACTCTGTAGTGTGTTGAGGCGCAACCTGGCATCCACCCCTATACCGCGCCTTCTTCTCATAATTCGCAGCGACGACGTGGAAATTTGCCATGGCTTCCAGAGAAGTCTGTTTCAATAGCATTTTGTGAAAATTCACTGTATCCATGGCTGACGAGTGGCTCAGGAACAGGAAACAAGACGCTAGAAAATGTCCGAGACTACTCCATAGCGTTAGTCCTTTGATCAGGCAGTAATCATCAACAATACGTTTTGTCGACTGAAATGGTCAAATTTCCTAGTCCGAGAGAAAATGTAACCGTCGGATGTCAGCACAGCGTTGAAGGAGTGGAAGAAGTCCAAATAAAAAACAAGTACGATGCGATTCCTGGGTATATGTCTAGTCTTCCGATCCAATCCATGCCATAGTAAAATGACTTTCTCATCTGCCTTGTTTTGAATTTAGTGGGTCTTTGCCTTTGCCTTTTTGCCAACCCATGATCTTGGGAGGATATCACTTTGGAGTACTAATCTTCCCAAGCACCACAGGTAGCATAGGGAGAATCCAGCAGCACCAACCCCGACGTTTGCGACAACCCAAAGATCTGGCTTATCAGGGGGTGGCCTAAGAAAGAGCTCCAGAACATGCCAAAGACCCATAGCCAAGTAGAAGGAGCCATGAATGAAGGCCGTGGTCCATTGGCTGAAGGAACTTGAGCCTTCTTGGAAATAAGCACTCAGTGACGTTGGTGGTAACCCAAGAAAATAGGCCCACAGCAACGTCAATACCGTATAGGGCACTCGTAAATCAACTCGTTGCAACAGAGGGAACATTGTCCAGCAGCCCAGAATATTCGCAAACCCTACCCAAGCGCGAGTCTCTTTACCGAGTCCCTGGCTTCCAGCCAAGAGCAAGGTCATGGGCATTAGGGGAAGCAGTACGCTTTTCTCGTGAACCTGGTAACTGAACAAAAAGAAACCCCAAGAGGTTGCAGCGAATGCAAGGGGTAGCAACGGCTTTCTTGGCCGAATCAAAAGGATCAAGTTTGGAGGTATGGTCGAAGCAAGAGTTGCGAGTAATGCGCCGCGTTGAAGCAAATCAGCCGGATATTTCTGAATTTTGATGATCACATTCAGCGCGCACCAGAAGTTGGCGACCTTGTCTTCGAACAGGCCACGAGCGAAGGGAAAGATGCGGTGAACCATCTGAACCAGCTGTTCAACGATGGGATAGTAGGATGCCTTGGTATCGAGGTATTGTGTTAGTCCTTCGAATATCGGAAGCGGATGGTGAGATTCCTGGGAATCTGGGCGCGGACTGATGCCATTCTTCACATTCTGCAGAGTGCCGATAATGAATGGCAATACCAGGACGGCGAACGATATAACGGTGATGGTTGCGATGCCAATGAACCGAGCCACGTTGATGCGTGGAGAAACACAGCTGCCCAGAAGATAGGCGAACACTGGGAAGGCATAATACAGAGCCATTTGCTTGAAACCAAGGGCGGCAACGAAGAAAACGGCAGACCACAGATAGCGCTCTGCGAGCATGCTGGACATGCTGGCGACGGCAAATCCCAGCATTACGGTGTTGTACTGAAAGTGGACGTGGTCGATGAGGATCGTCGCAGGCTGCATCAAAATGGCAGCCAAAGCCACGGAAGCTGACCAGCTCGATACGCCGTTCAACCTGCTGAACCGACGCACAAATACGACGACAGCAGGGATATAAATGAGGTATTCCGACACCACTACCGTCGCTCTCATGAATATTTTAAGTGTTGGATCGTGCAAGCCGCGGGACTTGTACAGCGCAAACCACGAAGGGTCGATCAGCGATCCGATTTTTCCGCACAGCCAGCTGTGGTATGCTGTCAAGGGTGGATAATCGAGCCCCCACCATTGCAAGTCGTGGAAGTACCATTGTGAGATGGGTAAGCGTGTGGTGATCTCGATCCAGTGTCTCTGGGCCTCATAGTCGCCGAACATTGGTGGTTTCTCGAAACCTGAATAGGGTTCTGGTTAGTAACAGCTCAGCTACACCACCACAGGAAGAGTGCCAACACACCTGAATAACCCCACAGACCGGCAGCCCATCGGAACAGCCCCGCGGCCATCAATATCAGAGACAGCAACTCCCATTGCGACACAGAACCCCTTGCAGGCCAAAAGAAAGCTGCGAGGGGAAATGAGGGCACGCGAGTGAACCTGTCGATGGGGCTTGACGTGTTATCGTAGGACTCGTTGCTGGCCTGCTTGAGCTTTCGCCTTGGCTTATGGGAAGAAGACGAAGGCCCAGCCATTGTTACCGAAGGTTTCGAGGTAATTGGGGAGAAAACCGCATTGAACGCCCAAAGTTGCTGACGTCGGAAGTTGTATAAATTATGATTATTTGGGGTTGCTGGACAGTAGTAAAATGTATGGAGTAATCTGGCAACAGCTCCAGGGGTCTTCCCCAACCGAGCTCCAAATTTCCCGGCCTGACTAATTTTACTGTGTACCCGGTTAGTTTTACGGTGTGGGGCCTGCATTTGAAGAATGACAACAACCACCCAGTTTTGGCTGGCAAAGTGCACCACCAGTGGCAGTTGCACCTGCACATTTCTTTCCATTGGCACAGTGAATTCAAGGCACCATTTTTGATTCTTTTGCATGTCAGAATACTGGTTGTGTTAAAGGTTGTGATGGCTGGGCACCGTAGAAACCATATATATACTGCAATTGAATTGTGAAGTGTTGACTTTACAATTCAACGTTCCTTTGGGAAGGTTGGTCGATTGGTCATTGCCAGTCGTCCCAGCCGTCACAAAGGTGGTTGTGGCTTATACAGTCTGGTCTCTATATAACGATATGATATATAACGATATTTTTGGAGTAATGATCAATATCGTTGCTCCCGTCAGATTTTGGTGGGACTTGACGATATATTGGCTACTCCGATTATCGTTAAAATACCGTACCAAGACCCCATATATATCGTTATTTCAAGAGGGATTTTAATGAAAAATATGAGCAAAATATCGATAAAAACTTAGCATCTTTGCTTGTTTGGGAGAAAAAATGTGTCAGAACACATACTGAACACTGGGATCCCTGGACACAGAAGTGATACAAAGTCACTTCGTCATTGTATCGTCAACACATCACTGTACTTAAGTGGGATGGAATCCCTTCTGATCCGAAAGGGAGTTTACTCCCTAAGGATCAGTTCTTGGTATTGAGAAAAGTGCAATAGTCCCAGTACAAGATTGATTCAATGCTGAACACACGCCTAATTACCAATGCATCGTCCTTCTGAGAAGTGTTGACCCATCTTCCTTGACAACGTATCCTATCTGGAGTTGTTCCTGACAAAATGCTTCTGGCTTAGGAGTACCTTGGAAAAGTGGTCTGTGCACACCATTCGACTTACCCATATTCTGGTATAACGATAGGAACCTCGGCGACCGACCATATCGTTACTTCGAGACTAGACTGTACTGCTTGGTCGGGTGTGGCTAGTATATGTGGCTGGTGTGGGTGTGGCTGGGCCAGTGAGAAGGCTTGGCACTGGCACCCACGCACTAACCACCTTCCACAACAACCAATTCTACCTTGCAAATCAATCAGTTATGCGATGTCTTTATATTCAACTGGATGCCCCGTGCAAGTGGAAAGAAACGGGCAGGTGCGACGTCCACAGTGGTAGTGCACTTCGCAACCAAAACTGGGTGGTTGTCATTCTTCAAATGCAGGCCCCACACTGTAAAACTAACCGTGCACACAGTAAAATTAGTCAAGTCGAAGTTTCCAATTCCAATTGAAACGTTGCGGGCCGACACCAGCTGTGGAACTGCCAATCATCCAATCCACTGTGATGTCACCCCAAGTGCCCCTCCTTAAGGGACGATGCTCCCCCTCACGAGAAGACCCCTTTTAGCCAGTATTCGTGTGCTGTAGATGTTTGATTATTTTGGACAAAAACCTTTGGATTGAATCATCTGCATAAGTAGCTCCAACGGATTTAAAACATGCCTTACCCATTCGTCCTCCCAACGACATCATCCTTTTCGTTTTCCTCAAGCTTCACCTGCGAATCCCACCCTTCCCTACCTCTAAATGCCAGCACTCATCGCGGCGTGGTACGCGATACCCTCAAAAAGCACAAACGCCTTCCACCGGCATCTCAAGCCCCTTCCCTCTCAACCGTCATATCCAGCCTCCAGTCCTACCTCCCTTCCCTCTTCGCTATAGACGCCGGCCTCTCACACAAGGCCATCCACTCAGAAGAAGTCTCCGTAATCCTCAAATCCACGCCCCAAATAGAATGGCGTCCTACCCTCTCTCATAACCTAATCACTGGGCGGGAACCACCCCGCACCAAGATCTCCTCGCTCGAGTACGAACTCTTCTTCGCCCTCACCACCCTCGCAGCGGCATACACTCTCCAATCCCGCACAGCGTTACAACCTCTGTACCTCACAACCTCCGCGCCAGTAGGCACCACACAGCGACAGACAGCAATCGCATCCGCCACACGTTCCCTCCTAGATGCAGCATCCATCTACGACTTTCTTTCCTCCCGCGCCGCCGAGATCTCTGACCTCCCCCCACCACCATGCGCAGATATCTCAGCCTCAACCGTACGCGCCCTGCGTTCCCTTGCCATGGCAGAAGCTACCCTCCTTGCCGTACTCAAAGATGACCCCTATCCAGCCATCGTAGCAGCCGAGCGCAATCCCAATGACAAAGAGTGGATGTATAAGGCCCCCGACATCCCCAAAGTGCGTGCGCATCTCTTTGCGCGCCTCTGCTTGGCTGCAGCTGAACAGGCTGCGCAGGCGCATGCCCTCGCAGCGAGCGGGAAACTGAGCGGGGGCTTTATCAGGTATCTAGATGACCTGCGCCGGACTAGTCGGGCGCGAGCATGTCGATTCTTTGGTATAGATGCCGAACTAGGCGAACAAACAGGCACGGCGCTTGCATGGTTATTAGCCGGATTGCAAGAGTTAGGAGTAGAGAGGAAAGCCGAGCAAAAAAGCAAGGGCGGATTAAAAGGACTGAAAAAAGAGTGGACGGAGCGGAGGGAAGATAAAAAGATTGAAAGAGGTTTAGATTGGGGAGCGGACGCTGGCAAACTCGAAGAGACGAGGGTGATTGAAATGTTGGAGGCCAAATGGTCAAAACAAAATGATACAGTATGTCTGCCACGTTTAATGATGCTTGGTTGTTTTGTGGTGAAAGTAAGGTTGACGGATATTGTGTGCGCCTCGCGCCCTCTTCAATCAGATTATGACGCAGGCGATACCTCCTATCGGACCACTATTGGCGCAAATGCCATCAGGCCGTGAAATACACAGCATCAAGCCATACCAACCGCCACAACTTGAGCCTGATGTTTTGGAAGCAATGCGGGCGCCTCCAGATAGATCGGACGATTCTGGGGATTACCCAAGTTCTGACGAAGAAACGGCTGTTGAGCCTCCTGTTGGGGCCTTTCCAGGGACACATGGGGATTACAGGACAGGAACCCCAAACTATTACTAACCGTACCGAGCATTATGATCGATATGTTTGTGGGTGAATAATGATATATCAGACGGAAAAAAAAGAAAAAAAGAAAAGATACTCTACTGCGGAAGCGAACTATTTGGAACGAAACAAGTCTTGTTGAAAATAAAAATAGTTTAATTGCCTGTTTTAATGACCTAACCCACGTCCGATTCTTTTCGCTGGCACTGATCGATGCGGTAAAATCCAATAGGAATAATTATTTATACAACATACACTACCCCCAATAGAAGACCATTCTGTTTACTTGTCGTCATCGTCCTTGGGCAGTCTCACACGTCTCCTGCGAGGACGACGATAGATATCCTGCTCTTTTTCATTAGGAGAGATAACTCCTCTCTTGCGGGGAGGAGACTCTTTCTATTCATCGTCATCGGGAAACTGCACACGTTTTCGGCGGGGACGCAAACGAGGCAACACCACAGGCTTCCTGGGTGGACTTAAAGTGTCCTCATCCTTGTCATCCTCGTCCTGGACCGCACGTGTACGTCTCTTGTTGCCGCGATGAGTGGGAACCTATTCGTCGTCATCGTCATCGTCATCAACCACTCGTCTCCTACGACGATGAGAAGCAGCTGGTGCATCATCATCGTCCTCTCCCTCGGCGTCATCATCCGGATCAGCCGTGCGCTGTCGCTTCACCCGAGGTCTGTCATCTTCATCCTCGTCATCCAAGAAATCCTCTTCCTCCTCTTCATCCGCGGCTTCACTCTCTTCGTCGCTGCCTACCAGAAAGCCGTCATCCAGATCGTAATTATCGGCGCGGCGAACACCACCAGGGAGCTCGTCGTCTGAATCGTACTCGGGACGGCGGTTCTTTTTCTTAGCACCACCAGGGGCCCCGCGTTTCCTTCCAGCGCCACCAGCGCCACGACGCCCTTCGAGGCCATCAATGGAGAGAGCGCCACCTTTGTATCGCCCTGCATTGCCGTCAGCACGGGCAGCAGCTGTCTCACGGCGGCGCTGTAGCTTGTTTCGCTCCTTCTCGGCAAGCTCGGCCTGCTTCTTCTGAAGCTCTGGGTCTTCCTTGGTGACAATGATCATTTCATTGCCGGCGTTCTTCTTGGTTCCCGCCAGTTCAGCCTTCAACCTCTCGAGCGCGTGGTCCTGAAGCTCCTTGTTTGGCTTGACCGTGAACTGTTCAGTGATGTGGCCGACTATCACCAGAGAATTAGTTGTAAGATGGGCGGCCGCGGCGTAGTTGTGGACATCTTGTAGCTCATTGTAGGGTTTGTTGCTCGGAGGGGCGAGCGGCTTGGAAAAGATTTCAAAATGCTCGTCGCCGATCGCAATCGTCGTGGACCCATCGCTCCATTGGTAGACGTTTGTGTTGCTTTGCAATTTGCCCGTCTTTAGGTCGCGGCGGAACAGTATCTCGGGAATCGGATTCTCGGAGGCAGCGTTGTCAAGCTCCCATTTGCTCGGCTGCCACTCTTTGGCTTTGTATTCCATTGGGTTGAATTTGATGAAGTCTGGGACGCGGAGGGTATGTAGCTGTGATGATGGTAAGTGTTTATTCAGGTGAGGTTACGTATTCTTGTCAGAAAACCTACACTACCATCCTTTGACTTTGGGATGCGATGACGATAGAGAGGGACATCTGTCACGACCAAATCGGCAAGTTCCTGTTCTTCCTCGTCGTCATAGTCGCCTTGAGTGCGCCCGCCCAAATCATCGTCTTCTCTGTCGGAGGCAACGTCACGATTGCTGGCTGCGTTGTCGGCCGGCGAGCCAACATCATCTACATCCTCATCTCCGAAGAGATCATCACCACCTTCGTCTGCGATGTCGACGGGATCCTCGGAATCGGACATGCTGTTGTTGGTCGTGGTGTTCGAAGTGAGGATTGTTATGCTTCTTGAAATGTATTAGTATGAGCTGTGGAAGCGAATTGATAAAATTCTGAAAGACTGAAAAGAAAAAAATTATCAAGAGCTCAAACTAGTTATTGGAAGATGATGGACGACGATTGGTGATGGCGCGCGCGAAGTTCCATTTCACAAGCCAGGGTAAGGTACTTCGTAGCGCGCCAACCAATTGATTTGTGGCTAGGGACGCGCTTCCTATACGATAACGATAAGCAGTTGTGGCGGTGTGGGTTGGCGGGGAATGGGTGATCCCTTTGGGTGTGGTTCCCCTCCAACGTGATACTTCAGGGGGTCCAGACGCTCCAGCATGGAGCCTGGAAATAGTCAACGCTACATCGAACGAAGGGACGTTTCCAGTGTTTCAACTCGGGCTTCGTCCATCATTATTATTTTTGAAGTTTGATAATGTCCAGCCTCTTCTCTGGAATGTGAGTCTGTCTCCCCATCTCTATCTATTTTATCTCTTTCTATTTGGCCCTTTCCCCGCAACTTTGGAAGCCGCCAAACCTACCTACCTGGTACCTTACCCAAAAGCCCAACAACCACCCCAAAACCCTGTGTGTCCATCTGGTGAGCCCAACTCCTCTCACCACGCAAAGAGTGAGGATTTATATTTTATTCAACTTTTTGCCGGCCTCGGATCGAAGCAAGTGCTCCCAGGTCAAGCAGTATCCTTGTCGTTTCCGTCGCCATGTTCATTTCATGTTTGGTTGTGTTTGATACTAGGTTCCAGGTGCCAGGTGCCAGGTTCCAGGTTCTGGTGGCTGTCATTCCTCTTTGGGATTCCCTTCTTAAAAGAAAGGACGTGACACACACCCTTGTGTTGAAACTTTATATATAAGCATCCAAAAAAAATATCCGATGGTGATGCCGTTTGCATTCGTCCATACCTTAGGGATCAAGATCCACAAGCGTGGTTGCTGCTGGTCCGGGCACCCATGGCTTGCCTCAAGTACGGGGTAATTCCCCCTTGCCTGTCCAGGGGAGGAGGGGACATGCGCTGCAGCTAGTTCATCCATATATTTCTGGGGAAACATTTGTTTACTCTTTCTTTCCTTCACGCTCATCATTCTAGTAAACATTTTCAAACTGACCAATCATCTCAGAAACGCTCGCTTCCGAGGTCAAAGAAGTCCAAACTCACCAGGCCCGGGCGGCGAGCAGTTTCCACCACCGAGTCAATCTCCCGTTCACCACTCAGAGGGAAGCTATTCTTCCACCTCCAACCTCGCAGTCAAACTCCCACCACTTCCAAGTTCACCATCACTAGCTGAAACCATCGGCATGGATCAAAACACCGGAATGATTCCCTCGGCCGAGGAAGCCCTCGCCTCATACCACCTGCCTCCAACGAAGCCACTATGGCTGAATTGCAACTATGCTAAGCACATCGTCAAGGGCAACTTTTTGACCTTGAGCGCAAAGCCCAAGACGGTTGAGATGGGGGAATGGATTGCACACCAAGGTATGTGTTTTCTTCTAGGCGCAGTGGTGACCCTGGTGCTAATTAGTGGTAGTCGTCGACCACTGGAGAATGCTCATCACCTTTATCCGCCTGGTTCATGACAAGGAAGAGGACCAAACATCGATTTGCAATTCCAGGAGATGCCCAAAAATGTCAGCGGGAGCGTAAGTCAAAAACCCCATCCTAGATAGCAGACAAGCAACCTCTCGGCGTCCAACTAATTACAAATAGGAACCACTCTTTTACTTGGTTAAACTCCAGACTGCAACCAGTCGAGATTCCAGCCTACGAGTACTTGACACTTGTTCAGCGGTATATCTCTGGCAAGATTGATGATGCAAATATCTTCCCTACGGCCCCAGAGGGCGTCTCGTTCGCCGACAACCCGGCATTCTGCACGCCACTCCCAGAATCCGGCGAGGACTGGGTTGGAAAGCGCAGCGGATTCCCTCGAAACTTTATGGAAACCTGCCAAACCATCTTCCGCCAGATGTTCCGAGTTTATGCTCACCTGTACTGGTCTCACTTTGACGACTTGTTCTGCCTCAATCTCGAAAAGTCAATGAACAGCTGCTTCAGCCACTTCATCTTGACAGCAACCACACTCAACCTCCTCAAGAAGGCAGATCTTGAACCGATGCAGCCGTTGATTGATCTCTGGGCGGCCCTTGGAACCTTCCCTCAGGGATCCAAAGCATTTGAGATTGCCAATCTTGCCGTCGGTCAGCTTCTAGTCCAGAAAGCAGGAGGACCCCCGGCCAGTTAAGGACAGTTGACACTTTGAAATTTTCAACGTTTTATTCGCATATGAGAATGAGAAGGGTGCATGGAGGAGGGAAACTTTTTGCTTGAAGATTTGTTGCGATGGGACAGGTTACTCGGTCGTGTCAAGTATATAAAATGAGGGTGGTTTGAACCCGAAAAGGCTCATCATTATATAGATGGGGGAGGTCACACGGAAACAATTTGTTGTGTGCGATGATTTTGTAATAAGAGCCGAGAGACTCGATTTTGATTTACAAAGTGTTGAATCTAATTAACGACTTCGCTGATTTTGTACTCGACAACGGGAGGCTTTCCCTCTTCAAGAATGAATCGACCGGATCCAACGTATGTCTTCTCTTGGAGTGCAACCAATTCTGGCACGGAAGACTCGAAAACAATATGGGTGACTATGATTCGCTCTTTGTGGTTAGCAGATACTTCCAAACTGTTTGTTTGATTTTGAGGGTGGTCAACTTACAAGCTCCTCCAAACTCAGTGGTCGCTGCCCCTTCCTCACCCTTGAGGACCTTTCCATTAGGGCCCTCAATGTTTACGGTACCCGTATAGTTGAAGCGGACGAGTCCACCGGTCTTCTTATCCTTTACCAAGCTCTGCACTTCAAGACGCACGTGGCGCCCATCGGGATCGGTGCGGATGAAGTCCGCACCCTGGAGGATAACAGCGTCAAGTGGGATAGGGTACGAGGGCTCAGAAACTAGAGTGCTGATCTCTGGGATGATGGGGACGTGGCGGAGGATAGGGGAGATGAGAGATGGAGCGTTAATCGCGATCTAAGGGGTTGGGTTAGAAAGAGGGGTGACTGAAGCAGTTGTTGAGAACTTTCCTTTGCCGTGAAGGCGGGAACGAAAGAGGGAAACCCGGACATGGCTGTGGGGGTTAAGGGGGCACAAAGTCAAGAATAGAGATGCTGGCAATGAGCGGGAATCAAGAATTCGTCACAAAGAAGGGAATCAAAGGGCGGATGGGAACTAAATTGGAGGCATCTTTCGGAAACATGGAATACATATATATGTATTTCTCCCCTCCTGGGTATTTTCCACCCCCTCATTAGCGTGTGTCCCCAGATCTCCTCATGTATAGCCTGCAGAAAGCAAGCACCCGCTTCGGGTGCACCAGCCAAAGAAGCTCCAATGTGTCACCCGTCTACCCGAGGGTTCTCCGCACTTCTCTGCTTCTTATTCAAGATTTCGGGAAAGAAATTGTAAATGAGATTTATTGGCTGCGGGGTTCTTGTCTTTTTCCAAGGTAAAAACACAACATCTCTGTGTGTGACTTTGTTGTACAAGGTCCAAAATCACACCTTTCAGATGAAACACCTTGGTACACCAGGATGCCTTGGATATGGCGTGATGGGAAGCAAAAGTTTAAAAAAGTCTTTTACGACCTGCGGGGTGCAGTGGTGGGGTGAAGGCGGGAAACAAGCGGGCGGTTATCGGACAGCAGTGGACTTTATATGGACTTTGAGATAGCGGTACTTGGAATGTATCCCTGGCTGAGCATATTTTGACAACTGGTAACATTTCCATGCTGATTATCCCCATAGTACGGAGCAGTGAAGAATATCTTTCTTTTAACAGGAGAGAATTGATGCCGAGAAAGTCAAAATAGTGTAATTACCCCAATTCTTCAAGGCTCCGGAACCCCGCATCACCACCAGGCGGCGCCGTGTAAATCAACCAAGATCCCGGCGTTTTCAGCTGGAGGTTCCCACAGGTGTTGGAACCCCCTGTCCCGTTGACATCACTTGCACCCTAAGCTTTCGCTGGGGCTTTGGACACAACAGCACCTGTTTTCTAGCGTTGAAACGTTGACTGCTTGTGGATTCCAGTTTCCTTTTAGGATCCCGATCCCTTGAATTTTCTTTGGACGATTCATCATTCTCGCTTTTCGCTATCCTTTGGCTCCCAGGTTTAACGGAGGAAAATGAAAAACATCTCTTCACTGCTTGACGTGTGAAAACGCAGCATTGTCTCGCCTCAAGTTCAAAAAGGTTCCATCCCCACGTGGTGCCAATCATCCTCAAGTGTTTCACTGGCCAAGGCATACCAGGGGACTCTTGATACCCCTGCTCGCACATCTCTCCTGTGCCATCCCACGTCATTTGGCACCCACTCACTCGGGAGTTCGGCTGCCCTTTGACATGACACAGCGGCGCTCAACACAGCTGAGAGAACCGCCATCCAGGTACCCCATCAATACCCTGAAAACAACGGTCACCTGCCAGTCATTATCTGCCCGAACACGCGATATCCAGTCTCAACGATTGATCAAAGTCGCAGTGTATTAAGCCTTTCTTTCGGGAGTTATTTGCGCTTGGCAGAACCCCTAAGTGGTCGATTCTCTGATTGGCCTCTCACAAGGCCTTATCCTTGACATCTCCTTGAATCGACCATCACCATGGATCCGGATGCCCCATCTACTTCCAATCACGCACAGAGGAGGAGAAAGAACCATCGCGGAGGGAAAAAGAAGAAGGCGAGAAGAAAGTCGTTTGCTGTCCCCCCTGACGAGATTGTTCCAGGCGAAGCAGACTCGGAAGACATTGCCACCTCCCGTGAAGGATTTTACTCCAGACCTGGTCTTAATCTCAGCAACGCAAGCATTGATAGCGATGCACTGCTAGACCACAGGTGGGTTGTTATATCATATTTGGCTTCTTTTCGCAGGCTGCGAATTACTGACTGCTTCAAATCGCAGAGAACAGCAAGCTTATATTCGACCGAGACGGCCATCGATGATGACGGCCAGCGGCTCGTACCTGGCTCCACAGAACGGTAGTAGGCTGAGGACCATGACGAGAGGGGACAGTGATGATGAAGAAGAAGAAAGAGGAGGAAGCGAAGCGGCGCCGCTACTCTCCAGCTCCGTGTTCCAACGAAGCGAGACTTTCCCGGCCTATGGGTCCGGAGATCTTCCGCGGCGGAGCGGTCCCGGTAGCCGGCGGGGTTCGAGCAGAGGAAGCAGTAAGAAAAGGTTTCTCGCACCGCTAAACGATAGTTATAATATCAACTATCCGCCGTCGGTACCGGGCTCGCCTCCTCTCCGCTCAACAGATCGTTTAGATATGAGTTTTGGTGATATCATGCTACGCGATGAACTCGAGAATGAACATTCACCTAGGAATGAGGCCGGAGATGGCAATTTTCAGGCATCTCCGCTGGAAAGGCGGAAGACTATTGCTCAGCACGCCGAGGAGGACGTGTGCTTTCCCCAGGAGGGTCTGTCTGATATCGCCGACGACGAGCTGGGAGCACGGGATTCTGCAGGTTATCGAATGAGGAACAGGAGGAGGCGTGGGAAGTGGCCAGACCTTGCCATTCTTGACGAATGGAGCCGATTCGAAAAGGAAGGGAGGAGTGAAGGACGGCGTGCCAAACGAATCACAGAGCCACAGTTAATCAACGGGAGATTACGACCAGTTCACAGAGGCTGGTTCCAAGCCGAGGAGGAAGCTCCTTACCGGTTCACTTACTTCAACGAGGAATTCCAGAGTACGATTCACAGCCAGACCATTAGTGAGTTGGTTCAGCCTGGAGGCACTTTCAGGGAGCTGTTCATTCCAGACCCGCCGATTATCTCTGATTCTGAAGATCAGGACGACGAAGATGAGGAGCCAAACATCAGTTTACACCATGTGTTGGGAACCGACCAGAACGGTGACCCGAGAGTCCCTTCCAGGCAAACATCCCTCGAGCCGAACAACACACAGTCCCGAGACTTTGCTGAGTTCCGAAGCGATCGTGCCCATTCCGGTCCAAATGGACGTCCCGATTCAACCGAGCCGAGAATCAGTCCCCGCAGACAAAGCCCTGCAGGACTTAAGTCTCCAAATCCTTCCAAATCTCCTCAGCCAGGTGTTGGCTTCAAGCCAGTCAAATACGGAGACCGTCCAGTTTGGTGGTTGGACATCCTGAGCCCAACAGAGGCGGAAATGAAGGTTCTGTCCAAGGCTTTTGGAATCCACCCCTTAACAGCCGAAGACATTATGATGCAGGAGCAGCGGGAAAAGGTCGAACTCTTCCGGCACTACTACTTTGTCAACTACCGCTCCTTTGACCAGGACCATAACAGCGAAAACTTTCTGGAGCCGGTAAACATGTACGTCGTCGTCTTCAGGGAATGCGTCTTGAGTTTTCATTTTTCTGTCACGCCGCACCCAGCAAACGTGCGCCGACGAGTCCGCCAGCTGAGCGACTACATGGCCCTGTCGTCGGACTGGATTTCTTATGCCATTATTGACGACATCACGGACGCTTTCGGGCCCTTGATTCAGAATATCGAGGACGAAGTAGACGAGATTGATGATGAGATTTTACAGATGCACTCATCGACGCAGTTTGGCTCGAAAGAAAATAGCAGCAACAATAGGCGGAGAGACGGCACGGAAAAGTTTGAAACTGGTGGGGAAGGAAAAGAATCGTCTGATGAGTCCGGCCGAGACATGCTTAGACGGGTTGGGGATTGTCGCAAGAAGGTCATGTCGCTTTACAGGCTGCTGGGCAACAAGGCGGATGTCATCAAGGGTTTTGCAAAGAGGTGCAATGAGCACTGGGAGGTGGCGCCTAGGTCAGAAATTGGACTGTACTTGGGTGATATTCAGGATCATATTGTGACCATGACTTCGAACCTCGGTCATTACGAGAAGTGAGTAGTGTTTTTAGCTTTGCTTTGCCAACAGATTATGCTGACCTTTAATACCAGGATATTGGCCCGCTCCCACGGCAATTATCTGGCACAAATTAACATCAGAATGAATGAGCGGCAAGAACAGACCGCGGACGTGCTCGGCAGGTTAACGGTTTTGGGCACAATCGTTTTACCGATGAATATCATTACGGGATTATGGGGTATGAACGTCTGGGTTCCAGGCCAAGGGGCTGAAGAGGATCTTAGGTGGTTTTGGCTCATTACGACGGGTTTATTGTTTTTTGGACTGGCCTGCTATTGGACTGCCAAGAGAGTGTATAACATTGTATGAAGAGCCAAGCAATGGTGAAGGTGAAGGAAGGATTTTTGAATGTTGTTGTGCATCTTACTTTTTATGTTTTTGGGTTACTTTCTGCCTTTTCGGAAAGAGGATATATATACGTATGATGGGCATGGATACAATTGAGAAGGAGGGTGTAGAGGGGATAGAAAACGAGGGTTAGATGATGATGGTGATGCTTTTGGGAGTTGGGGGAAGAAGCGAAAAGCAGGAGCCAGGATACAAGTCAGGTGTTTATTGTTATAGCTTAGAAGGAAATGCTTATTAATAGGGGTCGTTGGGATATACGAAGAATGAAGTTCTATGACGTTCATCAGAGGAGCAGTGGCTTGATGGAGATAACAGCACACTTTGGCATTGAAAGGATTGTCCCTTTTACAATGTATAAATCAAATTATATTAGATTTATAGAGTGAAGATTCCTCATTCATATGAACCCGGGAGTGAACGAATGACACACACACACACACTAAGGTCACAACAAAACATTTTGTTTGTTATATGATTTTCATTATACCGCCCTTTTCTTTTTGCCTTGTGCGATCCTGGTCTAGAACACTTTAACGCCACCCGCTAAAACAAAAATCCCAAATGTCTTCATTCCGAATGCTGATTTAGTAGTACCCATAACCTAACCGTTGGTTCCTTTTTTTAGTCACCCAAATTTTGCGCCTGTACCCAGAACCTTTCAACGCCTAAAATCAGTGGGAAAGAAAATGGAAATAGACAGAAAGCCGGAGAGAGAATAATGTCGAAACGCAATGAAAGAAATGCTCTCAGATCAGGTGCTCAGGATCGTAGGTGTCATCCTGGTCATCCTCAAGCGTATCGCTACTTCCCAAATTCGGGCTGTATTCTCTCTCCACAACGTCGGGATTCTAACGACGCTGTTGCATG
Source organism: Podospora fimiseda (assembly GCA_033297215.1). Classification (NCBI taxonomy): domain Eukaryota; kingdom Fungi; phylum Ascomycota; class Sordariomycetes; order Sordariales; family Podosporaceae; genus Podospora; species Podospora fimiseda. The sequence continues at coordinate 326,057 of MU865298.1, read as the reverse complement.
CCGGCGAACTGAGCCCGGAGGGCCAGAACCTGCGCCTTCTCGTTCTCAGGAAGGTTATCGATGACATCCTGGGGAAGAGAAAGCAGCTGCTCAATCAATTCGTCCTGGCCAGGAGGAGCACCTGGAGCTGAGGCCGGGGCCGGAGCCGGAGCAGGAGCGACATGAGGGGGGGCATAGCCGCCAACTGCAACCGGAGGAGTGGATGTAGCGCCGGGGAAGCCACCGTAAGCAGCACTAGGGGGAGGACCAACAGGGACACCGAGGGGAGGGATGGCAGAGCCCGGCTCGAGGACTGAGTGGATGGCTTCCGGAGGAACAAGACCCATGATGAGGAGAGCCTGGAAGATCGCATATGAGAGCTGGGGGGCCTTGTCGAGGAGCTCGATAGCGCGGGCGGGATCATTAGTCGCGAGCTGCTTCATGCTCTGAAGGATGTCGAGGAGCTGGGCTGGGCTGAGCGTCTGCAGGGTCTGGTTTATCGTCTCAAAGGCCGATTGGCCGGGATTGAGCTCTGTGCCTTTGGGCAATGGGGGCAGAAGGGAAGAGCTGGCAGTGGGAGCGGGCGCAGCGATCGGCGCATTGCCGTTGGACGGGGCAGCATAGCTCTGGGGGGCCTAAATGGGAAAGAAGCGGGTTAGCGATCGACTTGCGATGCAATTGTTCGCATACATACAGTGCCGTCCTTGTCGTCATCGTTGCCAGTCTCGTTACTGAAATCAACACGAAGCTTGCGACCCATGATCTCGTGGTCGTTGAGGTTGCGAACAGCGGAGGCTGCGGAATCTGAGGAGTTGCCGTCATCCATGGTTAGCGATCGCGAATGATGAGTCGCAAAGGTTTTTGTGTTGGGAAAGAGGAAAAAGTACCGTAGTCTGGAAACTCGGCAAAGCCAAAGCCCTTGGGTCGACCAGTCTCGCGATCGTAAACCAGACGAAATGACACGACCCGCCCCGCCCCGGCAAACAGGTCTGTGATTTGTTCTTCGGTCAAGCCTATGAAAACACATGGTTAGTTATGTATAGAACCATCCGGCTCTAAACGATGGCGATTCCATACCATACGGGATATTCCCAACAAAGACGACGCGCGAAGGCTGTCTAGTCGACATTGCTGATGGATATGAGAAGGAAAAATTAAATGAAGCAATTAATAAACAAGATACTACACGCAATCACAACATGTAAGGCTAAGGCAATGCCAACGAACGTTGTTTGCGCGGATGCGTTGCGGGTGAAGTTATCGCCAAAATCACCAGCCCCGGTTCTGTTTATTAGGAAGATGAATGTTGCAGGCAATGGCAGTTCAGAATGCGCCAGGCCGTTGCTAGGCGCGGGCGGTGAAGGCGCAAGCGATGGTCTGTGCGTTCAGTGAACCCAATTCCGGAGTTCGTCACGATCATGGTTCCACAACTCGACTAGGTTTAAGCTGCAAGCTTCTTTCTCCACCAAGCTTAAGCAAACCAGCAACCAAACCACCAATCCAAGTTATTCAAGCTGCCAGTGAGCATCACAATCGGCTACGGCACCACACAGTCAAGATGTCGAACCGGAACCCATTTCAGGACTATGTCACCAGACTTCAGATGGCAGCCCAGAGGGGTGGCCGGGGAGGAGGATTTCCCGGAGGTGGTGCTCCCAAGGGTGCCAGTGGTGCCTTTGTTGGCCTTGCACTTCTCGGTGGTGGCGCTCTTCTGATCCAGAATGCCCTTTTCAACGTCGATGGTGGTCACAGAGCGATCAAGTACAGGAGATTAAGTGGTGTTAGCAAGGACATTTACAGTGAAGGTATATATTAAACCCATCCTAGCTTGGAGCATTGGTTTTGGTTTCTGACATGATCTTGTTCTACAGGAACCCATCTTATCATCCCGTGGTTCGAGACTCCTGTTATCTACGATGTTCGTGCCAAACCGAGAAACGTTGCCTCCCTTACCGGCACCAAAGATCTTCAGATGGTCAACATTACTTGCCGTGTCCTTTCGAGACCCGACATTCAAGCACTCCCCCAGATCTACCGTACCCTCGGCACCGATTACGATGAGCGTGTACTCCCTTCGATTGTCAACGAGGTCCTCAAGAGTGTTGTTGCCCAGTTCAATGCCAGTCAGTTGATCACTCAGAGAGAAATGGTTGCCAAGCTTGTTCGCGATAGTCTGGCCCGGAGAGCTGCTCGTTTCAACATCCTCTTGGACGATGTGTCACTTACGGTAAGTTCACGTGCTTTGCCGATCAGGTCAATGGAAAGTTGACTGACATTGTGGTTCTTAGCACCTCGCATTCTCTCCCGAATTCACAGCTGCCGTTGAAGCCAAGCAAGTTGCTCAGCAAGAGGCCCAGCGTGCAGCATTTATTGTTGACAAGGCCCGCCAGGAGAAGCAGGCTATGGTTGTCAAGGCTCAGGGTGAGGCTCGCTCTGCTGAGCTTATTGGTGACGCCATCAAGAAGAACAAGGCTTATGTGGAGTTGAAGAAGCTCGAGAACGCTCGGGCTATTGCACAGATTATCCAGGAAGCTGGTGGCAAGAACAGGTTGCTCCTCGACTCAGAGGGTCTCGGCCTGAATGTTTTTGATGACGAAGAGAAGAAGCAGGCTTAGACAGCCTCGGAATCGGAATGAATCTCTACTTGTATGTTTTAGGATGGACAACCAAAAACTCCCCCAGTGTACAATTACTCTTTTTTTTTAGGTGGCATGATGGATTTGATTTTTTATGAGGAACAAAAACCACATCTTTGAAGGAAGTTTACATATGCAGCGACCTTCATTTATAAAACACTTTTATTAGTCGCACAATGAGAAAAAAAACGACAAATATCATGATAACAAAGATGCATTTATCCTCTTCTTTTTCCGGTCACAAAGCTGAAGACACAGACACACACATATACCGAGCGGTACGTACCTTTGATAATTATTACCAAGCCCCCAGTTATTATCATCCCATCATGTTTCACCCCCTCACCCCAGCTCTACCTTACTTGACCCACTTTTCCGGTTCTCTCTCTCCACAGGTCCAACGCTTCCTGGTTGCGCTTCTTGCCGGGCGTGCCGTGGCGCTTTAAAGTCTGCCCCACCAGTGGTAACCCCTCCTTGGATCTCCCCGTCATCCATCTCTTTGCTCTCTTATCCTTCTTACGGTCCCACATCTACCGGCAACTCAAGTTCGTGATTCTTCTCGGTCTTCACTTTCTTTTTCCTACTCCAGAAACATCAGAAAAACCAATCTGTCAAAATGCTCGTCAAGTATGTATTTTCTTTCTTTCTGCTACTTCGTTTACCCCTCCATCCATCCATCATACGTTTGATGCTTTCGTTCTAGCGACGACAAACTACCTGCGATAGATTTCAAGTGTTGACTTTTTTGTGTGTGTTCTAGGGTCCGAACTCTTACCGGCAAGGAGATTGAGCTCAATGTCGAGGGTACCGATAAGGTCCGTGATCATCCACCATCCAATCGAACTCCGTCTCCTCCGGGCAAATAAGCTGATTTTTTTTGTGGGGGGGGGAGAAATAGGTATCCAAGATCAAGGAGCTAGTCGAAGAGAAAGAAGGAATTCCTCCAGTTCAACAGCGGTTGATTTTTGGTGGAAAGCAAATGTATGTTGTTTTTCAGCAAAACCGAGTAGAACGATGTAGGGTGATAAACTGATGATGGTTATATATACAGGGTCGACGACAAGACTGCGGACGATTACCAACTTGAGGGAGGGTCGACGCTTCATTTGGTTTTGGCGCTGAGAGGGGGACAATAAATGATTTCCAAATAAAATTCACGAGACCGAGATAAAACGCTACGAATGCAGGCCCTGAAGCATATTTTTGCTGGGGGGCATAAAAGTGCGCGAAGCTATGAGAGGATGGATGGGGTGATGGGAAAGCAATATCGAGCAGAGCGAACAACCGAGGATATGTTTTGATGGGTCTTTTCTACAATTTTCCTGTGTTTCTTTAGAGCGTGTAGGACGGGCAGGCTAATATTACAAACTGTATTGTTGTAAAGCTGACTTGGATGTCTTTGGGGTTCCTAATATGTGTTTGCGTGGTGGACTGTTAATGAGAGGATGAGAAATGTCAGGAAATCATGACCATTTTGATTCATTTATAAACCAATTCAATGTCATTTGGGTATCTCTTTGAATGTAGACGCATAACGCAAAACTCCACCAATCCAGCTCTCCGACGTAAATAGAGATCCCATTGAAATCCCTGGTGATCCGAATGCCCTTATATAAAACCATAGCCTCCATGTTCTTCTGTCCCTGACAAGAACTCCAAAGTTCCAAAAAGAACAAAGAGAAAAAAAACTCCCAAATTGATTCCATTTCCATTCTATCTTCAACCGTGTCTTCATGTTGTATCCTTCTCAACCTTTCAAAACGAAATCCTCCGATTGGTTCAGTTTCCAGCAGTCGAATTGTGATGAGGTTGGTCAATGTTTTTTGGTGTATGTATCTACATACTTGTGCCTAAGCACGTCTTTTGTTGGGGCGCCGCATGAAAATGTCAGGAGCCTGGGCCTTGCGCTTCCGGAGCGCGGCAAGCCGGGCCAGCTCGGCTTCTTGTGCGCTTGACTCTCTGCGAACCTGCTCGGCGGTAGCTTCTGCTGCGGATAGGATACTATCTGAGACGCCCGACATTGTGGAAGATTGTGAGAGTGGGAGTGTTGGGAGAGCGGCGCGGGCAGGTGTCTTGTTGGGTGCACCCCTTGTAGGGGTAGAGGAAGTGGCGGTTGAGCGCAGCGGAGGTGATGTGCTGCTCGGGCCAGACTTTGCGGGCGATTTGCCTATCACGCCGGTACGGTTGGCGCCGGGAGCGGCTGAGAGAAGCCCAGGACGGTATGATTTGGGAAATGAACTGCTGGTCGTGTGAATGGAATCAATCTGTTCGATGGTCAAGACGCCGGGTTTTGATCTCTCTTGGGGTTTGTCGCCAAAAAGATCGTCCATGTCGTCTCCGTCATCGTCAAAGCTGAGAATTGTTGCAGCTTTGTCCGTTGAAGCCATTTTCTTGATCTGAAGAAGACGGGCTTCTCCCTCAGTTTGTCCGCGACTGTTTGCACTTGAGGATGTTGATGGTTTTGATGTCGGAGTCCGCACGATTGCTGTTCTCGGATCAAACTGCTTCGAGATTCTAACATCGTTGACCATAGATGGGGGAGCCTTTGCAACCTTTCCAAAGGGAACTGCGGTCCTCGGGCCCATTGCCGTTTGATTGAAGCGTTGGGCTGTGGTTGTTGCCTGCCTCTTGGCCTTCCCGAGAAAGGTTTGCTTCGGACGAACCTGTTTGGACCAGTGGGTGGAAACTCCATTTGCACGTTGACGTTGGGCGCTGGGGATTATTTTGGAGTCGTTGATGGTGAGAATTTTGGCTCGACGAGATTCCTTTGCAGCTCTCACCTCTCCGACACGATTGACCAGGAGAGCGATAGCAGAGTCATTGATCTCTTCTTGCATCTGGGCATACTTGTAAAAGACCTTGTGCCAATCTTTAGGGTTTTCTGGAGCAAAGTTGTGCTTCATGGAAAGGCTGTTGTAGTTCAGGCGAATGAGACGTTGCCAGTGCTCGGCGGTCAGGTCGTAGATGTCTCCGCCCGCTTCGTCGCATTGCTGTTCGAAGGCCCGAAGCTGTGCAGGATCCTTCGAAGCCCTGACAAGTTGAGTGACGTATTGAGCAGGCATGTTGTCGACAGAGCTGATGAGTTTGATGTGTTTGACTGCGAGGCTGATGCACATGTCTGCGAGAGAACGAGGACCAGAGGTCCTTGGAAATTTTGAGCCCTCCATTTTATAGGTTAAGTCGCGGCGTTTTGGAGTCAATTGTTGATATCAGTTCAAATCTTATTGTGTGACTGTGCTATTGTTCTCTCAACCACAATACGCCAAAAGACGTCTAATTGTGTCAAAGTTGAACCCGGAGTCTGGATGTTGGCGGTAGAGTTGAGCCACACCGAAGTTCAAGGAATCGAGAAACTATGATGGAAGAGCCTTGGGCTTATATACCGGAAACCTAGGAGCATTTTCCAATGAAAATCATGAAGGGGAAGGCATATTTGAGTTTTCGACAAAGAAGCCAAAAATATAAACTCAGAGGTCTTTCTTTCAAGAAGTGGACGTTCTGTCGTCTTTATACTCCTGGGCCATATTACAAGTGGGGCTTTTCAGACCCGCCAATGATGTGGACCATCCTGGAGCCTGGCCCACTTCCCGTCACACTAAGCCCAAAGTAGCTAAAACTGTTGAGGATGCAGCCTTGGCGCCTTTTTGGCTGAACTGTGTGTTTTGTTCCCGGCTCCTCCAATTCACATTCTCCAAATCTCCAAACTCAACCATCACAATCGGCGTCAGCAGCACTCGCGATCCGCAAACTTTCTTTTAGCCGCCCCGCCTCCAACTGAAAATTTCTAACTGATCTGCAACCTCACTATCATCGCATTCAATATGCCTGAGCGCTACGCTCTTCTGAGTGAACAAGAAGAAAATGAACTCCACAAGCAGCGACTCCTCAACATAGAAGAGAAACCATTCAAGCGCGTCACGAAGCGCCTCCGAACCCTGTATTCTCAGATTGACGCACAGCATTGGGTTACTGTTCGAGCGGAGCAAGGACAGACAGATAGCAATGGCGCGATGCAAATCGAAAACGGCCACCTCGCGGCGCTCGGAGATGGAGCGAGCGAATCGATAAACCTGCGCCAACTTAAAGAAGACATCACGCTGGACTTTGCCGCCCTAGATAACAGCATATCGCGACTGCAATTCTCACTAAATGCGCAAGCAGCCGAGAGGGAGCGGTTCGCTAAGGTCAGGGAGGATATACTCAATACATCCCAGACAGTTCGCGACAACAACGCGCAGCTGCGTATACAGCTGGACCAAGCCCGCGCGACCCTCGAACAGCGGCGCAAGTTTGATGAGCTCGCCGACCAGATTACAACCAACCCGGCGTTGCGCCCCCGGACGGAGCAGGAGGCCAGCATAAGAAAGCTGCAGGAGGAGATTGCAGAGTTGGAAGCCGAGAAGGAGGCATACAGCGTTACGTGGCAGGAGCGTAGGGACCAGTTCGCCAGGATTATGGACGAGAGCATGCGGCTTGGGCGACTCATTCGTGACGAGAAGGAGGAGGTCGAGCGCAGAGAAGGGATGGACGAAGACGGCGAAGCTGAACCCGGGCAGACACCCCGATCGGGCACTCCTAATGGGGCTGGAACTCCTCGACCCGAAAGCGGATTGGCACCCAGTAAGAATGGAGCCGATAGCACTGACGTTGGAACTCCCCGTCCCTTGTCAACAACAGGCGGGAGGACCCCGGCTAGAGAGAGTCCTGCTCCTTCCACTCAGGACAACCAGTCTTTCCTCAAGCCGTCACAGCTGGGCGGTGAGAGCTTTTCACAGGCTGGCAGTCAGGCGGGCAGCCGCGAGGGTTCTGTGGATCCGAAGACGGATCAGGAAACTCAGGATGGTGGAGAGGTTGAGGGGGATGTCGAGATGTCGGAGCCAGATAGTCCTCTGTCTCCTCCACCTGCAGATCTTCCCCAGATTTTGATCGACAACCAGGATGATACAATGGACACGACGTGAGGGTACGGTTTGATGGGTCATAAAAAAACGGATGGACGTAGAAGAGAGAAGGATTTTTATATCCCTGGTCTCGCGAGTTGTGTGGTAAATACCCCACGTCATACATAATCAAAAGCGAAAATCAAGCTCTTTCGCATTCGAAGAATAAACTGCATGCTAAAGCAAATAAAAATGATTTCCTTCCCTGTCAGCCTTTTTTGGATCAAAATTAAATCTCTTCTTCATCTCCATCCTCCGCCGCCGCTGCCTCTCTCTGCTTCTTAGCCTCGTCATACTTCTTCTGTCCAATTTCAAAGGCCTCCTTAGCCTTCTTCAACTCTTCCTCAGAGGCATTACCCTCGCTCTCTGCAATAGCAATCCGGACTTCGAGGTTGACTACGGCCTCTCCAATGCGTCTCATTAGAGGAGCAAAAACATTTTTTGTTTCTTCCAGTGCAGTTTGCTACAAAGGGTCAGGGTTTTATTAAGCATTTTGGGCAGAGTAAAAGATACCTCTTGTTTAAGCATGTATTCTGCGTTGCTGTCTAGGTCTGCGGGGTCTGTAGTTTCGAGTTCTTGCTTAAGCTTTGCGATGCGGGCTTCTTGGGAGGCTTGTTCCTTGTGGTAGTAGGCTTCTTCTTTGACTAGGCGGTTGACTGATTGGGTTGCGATGGAGAGGGGGGTTGGTGGTGCCATTTTGGTTTTTTGAGTTTTTAGGTTGAATGAGCAGATTTGGAAATGTGGTTGATGAGCTGTGTTTGTGTGTTTGTTGTGTGTGTGTGTGTGTGTGTTTGAGAGAGCTTTTATATATGGGGATGCCTGTTGTTGATGTTTGGCTGGTGCCTGTGAGTTGAGAGAGGAAGGGGTAATATGAGTGAGTGTTGTTGACCCTAACTGGTTGTGGTGGGGTTGTTGGCGGGGTAAAATTCGGGGTGGTGGCCTCTGTGGGAAAGGTGAACATGCAAGACAGGATAACGGATTGTCAGTGCATACATGTATTGAGTCTTGGGAGACACGAAAGAGGTAAGTTTGTGGTCTTGAAAGGGAGTCAATTGCATTTTGAAGGACTTAATCAGATAATTTAGTATATATGAGTTGAACCATTGAATAGGAACATAGGTACAGTTGCAACTAACTGCCAAGCTTTATCCGGAGCCATAATTCCAGGCGCCTTGTTAGAAATCATATTGGGTTTGATTCTGGTTCAGTTACCTGAGGACTTTGTAGGTTCATCTTCCATTCTACTGTACCTAGCCAAACTTCCAACTGAACGTTCAGCCAATTTTATCTCATTGCCCAAGACATGGGAGGCCCGGGGCTTTGGCCGCTTTTGTTTCGAACGGCTGCCCAGTCCCAACCCCTTGCTTGAAACGCAGCTTTTTTTTTTTTTTTAAAAAAAAAAAAAAAAAAAAAAAAAAGTAAAGAAAAAACCAGAAGATTCGATTTCATTTATTTATATCCACCTGCTCCTTGATTAAACTTATCAGTCCTTATCTGGTTTGTTTTTCTTCAGACAACTCGTTTGACTAATTCTTGTGTTATCAACCAGAATTGGTAGGTGTTACTCAACATCGGTGGTGGCTTGAAAAAGCGTATCTGGCGGGACTGGAAATGCAGGAACAGAGAAGAAATGGAATGCCATCAGTCTTCCGGAACTTTCGCATCCCACACTGTATCTCTCCGTGGGTGTCATACGGCCATCTGATTGGTGGTTCCCCCACAACCACAGGACATCTGCACACTGTGTTGCAGGGATCCAGCTCGGTGCAGCGCCGGTTTTGGGACGGGAAGCTTGTTGGCCCTGGACCTGGCAGCCAGTCAGCGCCAACTCCACTCAAAAGGTTGCTGATGGGGGGCGACTTCCATTGGAACTGGACACGTCGTGCACATGGATGTATTTCCATATTTCTAAACATTTAAGGCTGAAACTTGAGATCACGAAGCCGACTTTTTTTTCTTGTTTGAAGCTTCAATTCCGCTCACTTTTGGAGGATTTTTTCTCGAAGAGACTTCCTCGACTCTTTCCTGCTGATGGTAGTTTTAGAAACTCTGTTCTTTCCCTGAATTGGAAGGATTTCTTATTGCAGGGCTTTCTGAATATTGTTCAGATTTTTTTTAACATACCAATTGTTTCCATTCTTTCCTCCAAGAGTACATTCCACCTTTCACTTTCGATTCTTTACAACAAAACACTTCTCAGTTCATGCGCAAGCATGGAAAACGCCTTTTCTAAACCCACCCATGAGGTGCTCAGCACCCTCGGGGTCGACCCGTCAAGCGGCTTAACCGATGCGCAAGTCTCGAGCTTGCAAGCCAAGCACGGAAAGAATGGTATGGTACCCTTTGCTTTGTTACTCTTCAACACTACGTTGTCGTGCTTGCTTGGCTAACAGGTTCTCTGCGCAGCAATCCCCGAGGAACCACCCACGCCTATCTGGGAGCTTATTCTCGAACAATTCAAGGACCAACTCGTTATTATTCTGCTTGGTTCGGCTGCCATCTCGTTTGTGCTGGCACTTTTCGAGGACGAGGGTGGATGGAGCGCATTCGTCGACCCGGCCGTTATTCTTACCATCTTGATCCTCAACGCTGTCGTCGGAGTCTCCCAGGAGAGCAGTGCCGAGAAGGCTATCGCCGCTTTGCAGGAATACTCGGCCAATGAGGCCAATGTCGTGCGCAATGGACAAATTCACAGAATTAAAGCCGAGGAGCTTGTACCTGGAGATATCGTCGATGTTGCCGTGGGAGCCCGCATTCCTGCCGACTGCCGCTTGATTTCGATTCACAGCAATAACTTCGCCGTTGACCAGGCCATTCTTACCGGAGAAAGCGAGAGTGTCGGAAAGGATGCCGAGGCGGTTGTCAAAGACGAGAAGTCCGTGAAGCAGGACCAAGTCAATATGCTCTTTTCCGGAACCACTGTTGTTACAGGCCACGCCAAGGCGGTTGTCGTCTTGACTGGTTCCAGCACAGCTATTGGCGATATTCACGAGAGCATCACTGCCCAGATTTCTGAGCCGACTCCTCTGAAGCAAAAGTTGAACGACTTCGGAGACCAGCTCGCCAAGGTTATCACTGTTATCTGCGTCCTCGTCTGGCTCATCAACATCCCCCATTTCGCGGATCCCAGCCATGGTAGCTTCGCCAAGGGCGCAATCTACTACCTCAAGATTGCTGTCTCACTCGGTGTAGCTGCTATTCCCGAAGGCCTTGCCGTCGTCATCACTACCTGCCTCGCTTTGGGAACCCGCAAGATGGCTGCCAAGAACGCTGTCGTCAGAAGCCTGCCGTCTGTCGAGACTCTGGGAAGCTGCAGCGTCATCTGCTCTGACAAGACCGGTACCCTGACCACAAATCAGATGAGCGTCGAAAAGATTGTTTACTTGAACGAGAACGGCACCGATCTGGAGGAACTGGAGGTCGAGGGCACCACCTTCGAACCCAAAGGCGATATCAAATACCAGGGCAAGGTTGTGACCGACCTCACCCAGGAATCCTCCACTGTTCTTCAGATTGCACAAGTCGCTGCCCTTTGCAACGACGCCCGTCTCGACTACCACACCTCTACAAACACTTATTCCAACGTTGGCGAGCCTACTGAAGGAGCCCTCCGTGTCATGGTTGAGAAGATTGGCCCTTGCGCCCCCTCAGACTGCCATCCCAAAGACCGCGTTCACTATGCCAGCTCCTGGTATGAGAAGCAGCATACCCGCCTCGCTACCTACGAATTCTCTCGTGACCGCAAGAGCATGTCTGTACTTGTTCAAAACGGAAACCAGCAAAAGCTCTTCGTAAAGGGTGCTCCCGAGTCAATCCTTGAAAGGTGCACACACACTTTGCTTGGAAAGAATGGAAAGAAAGTTCCCCTTACTCGCAATCTCGCTGATATTCTCCTCAAGGAGGTAGTTGCCTACGGTAACAAGGGCCTCCGTGTTATCGCTTTGGCTAGCCGTGAGCAGGTTCAGGGCGACGCTCTCATTACTACTGCTAAGTCGACTTCACAGTACGCTGCATTGGAACAGAATCTCACTCTTATTGGTCTCGTTGGTATGTTGGATCCTCCTCGTCCAGAGGTTGCTGGCTCGATCAAGAAGTGCAAGGAGGCCGGAATTCGTGTCATTGTCGTCACTGGCGATAACCGCAACACTGCCGAAACGATCTGCCGCCAAATTGGAGTCTTTGGACCTGACGAGGATCTTACCGGAAAGAGCTTCACTGGCCGGGAATTTGATAACCTTAGCCCCAGCGAGCAGCTCGAGGCCGCCAAGAACGCTTCTCTCTTCTCTCGTGTTGAGCCAACCCACAAGTCCAAGCTTGTCGACCTTCTCCAGTCTCTTAACGAGGTCGTTGCCATGACTGGTGACGGTGTCAACGATGCTCCCGCTCTCAAGAAGGCCGATATTGGTGTTGCTATGGGTTCTGGAACCGATGTTTCCAAGCTTGCCGCCGACATGGTTCTCGCTGATGACAACTTTGCCACCATCACCGTTGCCATTGAGGAAGGGCGCTCTATTTATAACAACACTCAGCAGTTTATCCGGTATCTGATCTCGTCCAACATCGGTGAGGTCGTTTCTATTTTCTTGACGGCTGCTCTCGGCATGCCCGAAGCTCTCATTCCCGTTCAGCTCCTCTGGGTTAACTTGGTTACCGACGGTCTCCCGGCCACTGCCCTGTCTTTCAACCCTCCTGACCATGAAATTATGAGACGTCAACCAAGGAAGCGTGATGAAGCTCTTATTGGGGGTTGGTTGTTTATCCGCTACTTGATTATCGGTACCTACGTTGGTCTTGCCACGGTTGCCGGATACGCCTGGTGGTTCATGTTTTACTCGGAGGGTCCTCAAATCAGCTTCTACCAGCTCTCTCACTTCCACCACTGCTCTACCGAGTTCCCCGAGATTGGCTGTGAGATGTTTACCAACGAAATGGCCAAGGCCGGCTCGACTGTCTCCCTCTCGATTCTTGTTGTCATTGAGATGTTCAACGCAATGAACGCTCTGTCCTCAAGCGAGTCCCTGTTCACTCTCCCCGTTTGGGCTAACCCCATGCTCGTTTACGCCATTGGATTGTCCATGGCGCTTCACTTTGCCTTGCTTTATACCCCATTCTTGCAGACCCTTTTCTCCATCCTCCCTCTTAACCTGACCGAATGGAAGGCCGTGGTTGCTATCAGCGCCCCAGTCATGTAAGTAGCCAACTGAGCTCTCGAACCACATTTCTCTTGAAATCGTATACTAACCATGGCTACAGTGTAATCGACGAGGTTCTGAAGCTCATTGAACGTAAGTGGTTTGTTCAAAGCGCGGTCAGCTCCATACCCAAGGGAAAGAAGGAGCAATAGACGAAGAAGCTATAAAGAAACAGCTTCTCTAGAAACAAAAGAAAATCCATGAACATATAAACTAGACACTGTATATCAGTAACTAGATCTAGGGGGTTCTTAGTGCCCCCACCAAAAGATAGCATTCATAATTTCCTGAAGAAGTTTTTTTTTTTAAGTTCTTGTTTTCGAAAATAGCAAGATAGATCCGGGAACTTGACAAAGGTTTTGTTTCATCAACCACTACGTCTTCAAAATGACATGCTGTTTACAACGCAGAAAATATGCCCCGCCGTGGCCAGGCACTCTCAGAATGTATTTCATGTCAAAGTTGTTCGTTCTTTCTTTCTAGAATCACTCAATCAAAACACGCACCTCCCTCATTGCCTCTCTAATCCTGTCTACCCTTGAGCAGCCTCTTGGTAACCTTATCCTTCTCAATAATGTAAACATGGGCACCCCAACCGGAGAGTGCGTCTCTGTCGACGGCGTTGAGGAGTGATTGTGAAATGGTCTCGAAGAGGGCATCGGCATCCTGTGTGTTATCTCGTCAGTACTCAAACAAACTGGTGAGATCCAAAGGCAGGCTAGAAAAAAACATACAAGATCAGGCTCCCACAAACTCTCGCACATGCCAAACAACTGCTCCGACGCAGTCCCGCTCACAATAAAGTCCTTTGCAAAATCAATGCACCCGATGCTGTCAAAGCCACAGATGAATGGCCGACCCGTTTTGGGATCCAACCCAGCAACGACGGGACTGACGAAATAAGGACCGAAGCGCTTCTCGTACAGACTGCTACTGACAAGGTTGGCGAAAGTGCGGGGGGCGATCTGACGTTCCTCGCGGAGACGGTACATGTTGACTTTCCAGCGGAAGAGGTCCGAGACGGTGTTGACGTCGGTTGCGAGTCCTGTGAGGCCCAGGAAAACGTTGTCGCCGTATTGGAAGATCTTGGGGAAGTTGTTGGAAACTGTGAGGGCTTGTAGACCGAGACGGAGATCGCACGCTATGGCGACGCAGTCTTTGCCTACCATGGCTACGCAGGCGCCGCCGTCTGGGAGGGGAATGGGTTAGATCGGATTGGGAGGGGAAGGGAGGAGGAGGAGGAGGTAGTTACTTATTGAGAAGGGGGATGACTGTATAAAAAGTTAGTCTGGAGATCTTGAAGGGGTTGTTGGGGTTGAAGAGGACATACCATCTTGGGTTGTGTGGTTTTGTAGTGTGGTGGGTGTAAGTTGGTGATGGCTTCGGCGCAAGACAGAGCTTAAGCCTAGATGTTTGTTTCCCAAATATGACGTTGGCAGGGGTCGTCAATCCGAACAGTTGTTTTTCGGTATGGTAGTTGGAGGTCGTGGGATTGCGTGGGCGGGTTCTAATGGGGGTTATCGTGGTTTCGTTAAAAGCTGTTTTGGTTTGGTTGCTGTTCAATCAATCACTGTCCCCGTCTCCATTTAGTGAGGTCGGGTTGAGAGCTCCAGCTGACTGGGAGGCACGGAGGCTGCGAGCAAGGCAACACGCAGCTGGCGCGGCGTGTCGAGGAGAGACGGGGCAGGGGTCCCCTGCAAATAGGAAAGGCGGTGATGAGCGGCGTAAACGTGTAAGGTGCCTTGGGAAGCTTTACTCCCCAGTGTGCCGTTCACTGAATTGCCCCTCCAACGCAGCGGGCCAGGCATCCCACTCGATGGAAGCTCCCCGAACCATGCTGACTTCACCCCACTTGATGTCTTGATGTGCATTGAACTTGACATCTCGCCCAAAACCGTATTCCTACGTAACAGACTACTGTCTTGAACTATTTCCCTTGCTCTCTATCTATATCTTTGCCAATCTTTCTTTCAGCTTCAAGCAACTGTGTGTTATCATCTTATACCGTATCGGGCACGGACACCACTAACATCGAACGAATCCAAGGCTGCCTACTTCCTTTCTTTTTGTAGCTTGAATCTATCAGCGACTTACAGCGTCGTTTCACGGCGTATCAACACATTGCTCATTAAAAATGGCTGCACACGTGGAAGTCGTATCAACCGATCTCAGACGGGTCAAAGTCAAGGTCGTGCCCTCGACTTACCTAGTGGACGTCCTCAATGAGGCTTGCAAGAAGCTGAATGTCAAAAGCGACAAATATGAGCTCAAGTATGTTAGGAGAATGCTCATTTGTTTGTTTTATGGACTTAAATTGCTAACAAACCTAAAGGCACAAACAAAAACTTGTTGACTTGACTGGTCCCTTCCGAACATCTGGCCTTGTCTCTGGCGCCAAACTCGAACTGGTTCAAAAGTCAAAGAGTGCATCAGTAGTGTCCATCGCCCTCGATGTCAATGGCCAACGATACGTCAAAAAGCTTCCAAGTGATATGACACTTTGGCAGACGCTCCGGCAATTCGAAACTTCAGAAAAGGGGCTCGACCTCACCGGGCGGGGTGTACCGGTCGGCCAGTCCACTGGTCAATTGTACCATGAGGCTCCTGTCATCAACATTATGGGCAGGGAGTATTCAGCTTTGGAGGATCTCCAAAAGACATTGTCACAGTGTGGCATCAATTCTGGGAGTATGGTGTTGCGGCTTAGCTTCAAATTGACTGAGAAGACCTTGTTCGATGCCATGTCAGATATCAGTCAGTTCCTCAAGGATGTTGAGCCAGAGCGACAAAAACCAGAGGTCAAGGAGGAAGCCAAGCCGATCCCAGTTGCAGAGAAGTCACAGGCGCAAACTGAGTCCACAGAGGTGGTAGCAAAGACAGAAGAGCCCGTCCTGCCGACAACAACGGAGGAACCAGTGTCGACCCCGGCAGCGCAGCCAAACACAGCCGTGGATCTCATGGATATTGATGAACCTGCTGCAGTGGAGTCTACGCCACTGGACAAACTTCAACCGACGGGCGTATTCTCTGCACCTTCGGCATCAACTCCCGTTGCTGCAACCATTAAAGACGACGACGAAGACTTTGAGCCAACAACTGCCCATGCCCAACTTCGCCAACAGCAACTCGCACAACGCGCCCAGAACACTCGACTCAAATCCGATGCCGAGCTTGCAGCCATTGCAGCAGAGGAAGCCGCAAAGCTTGCCAAGGTCACCAAGGTGGAAATCAGAGTTCGTTTCCCCGACGGATCTTCAGCAGTATGGACAGCCACTCTCGAAGACACAGGAGCCTGGCTGTACGAGGCCATTCGTGGCATCATGCTCCATCCCGAGCAACCCTTCAGGTTGGCCCTTTCAGGGCTCAAGACGCACATCGAGGACAACAATAAGAAACTGATTGGAGGATACAAGCTCCAGGGGCGCGTGTTACTCAACCTGCTTTGGGAGGACTCAGTAACACCAGCAACACGCAAGGAGCCATTCCTCAAGAGTAGTGTGGCAGACAAAGCAAAGGCCATTCCCATTCCTGAGGTGCCAAAGGGTACTGAGTACGATGAGGGTAGTTCGGCTGCTGCTGGGCCGTCCAAATCAACAAATACCAAGGGGTCGTCATCGAACAGCCTGGATCCGGATGCCATGAAGAAGAAGCTTAGCAAGTTTTTGGGGTTGGGTAAGAAGAAGTAAGGGCTGAAATGGATACTCTACTAGCAGCGTAATATGGAAGTGAACGAAAGAATATCGCAATAAACTACTACTACTATTCAAATTTCCGAATAATCTGTCTAGATACGGTATGTATATCCAACGTATCCGTACCTTACTTTTAGACAACATGACCCCTTTTCCATGCTTTTAGTGACCAGCTCTACGACTGTCGGCAATGACCCTCTGAAGCTCGTCAACCTTGGCCTTGGCTCTTCCGAAAGTCCCCAACTTCCTCTTTGAGTACTTGCGGGCGCGCTTGTCCTTGCCGTTGCGCAAGAGTTCAATGACGCGACGTTCGTAAGGGGCCAAACTGTTTTTTGTACACAGTCAGTTATCTTGAAATAAGTGTAGAAAGTGGAAACCACGACGGCATCCACAATACTGGTTTTGAACCGTTGGGAAGAGACTCCACCACGATGGTAAGAACTAACACCACGACGTTTCTTGCTTATTTCGTAGGGAGCAGGGGGAAGAAAAGAATAAACTCACCCAGCAACCTCCTTAACGATGGACCTAACAAAACTGGTTCTCTTGCTCAAATGGCCCTTTGTCTTGCTAGGGCGTTGCTTTTTGGCGATGATTGGGGTTGTTTTCTTTTTTTGAGAAGGAGAGGTCAGTCAGGTCAGCAACTTTAATTTTATTTATCGGATTTTTTCTTCGTTATATTTTTTCCCTCTACAATCCCTTAGGGAAAAATTTTTTAAAAAAATAAAAATAAAAAATTAAAGAACGACGGGTGAAGAAGTAAGAAAGTAGTAGATGGAAATGTAGATAAATAAATGTAAAAGAACGAGAAGAAACAAAAACTCATACAGTTCCCTTATTAACGCCCTTCGCCAACCCAGTCTTTTCGATCTCGTTCTTCTTGGCCATTTTTTGTAGTTTATCTTTTCCTCTTCTAATAACAATATTTCACAATCGTCTCGTCCGTCTGTATCGTTTCGGATCCGAATGGTGGAGTATGAAAAAGATGGAACCTAGGGGGGGGGGGGTTAAAAAAGGAAAAGTAGAAACCCAAATTTGTGGAGTTTTGTGGGTGTGGGAAAGGTAAGGGTTTTAAAGTTGTTTCCCCTCTCTTGGCGTTTTTGTGGAGGTGGCGCTTTTTATGTGGGGAAGAGGTTACAATTAATTCAACGATGGTAACCAAACCGTCAACACCAAACTCCATTGCTAACCATTACTAGACTACAAAAAACACTACTCGATAAACGGCTTCTAGGAACAAAGGTTCATTTGGATACTTTTCTTCAGAGATGAATTGTATGCCGTAACCGCAGAGAATAACAAGTCAACAGCAGCTGGAGTAAAGTATTCCACAGCAAGTACCTTAGTAGCTGCGACCAAACATAACCCACGATTTGGCATTACGGCCGCAGGATGGGTTGAGGCATTTGGTCTCGCCGGGAACAAGACCCTCGGGCTAAACAGATCATCAGATTAGCAATTCTCTGACAAGTCAGGATAACAACATAACATACCTGTTCAAAGGGAATGCAAAGGGACTTCATGCCCATGCTTGGCTGGGGCTTTCCGTCAGGTCCAAGCTCCGCCTCGTCGCTCTTAGTCTTATCCTTGATCTCATCCTCGCACTTTGGCTCCTCGCAGAAAGGGATGATAACAACGTTCTTGGCGTTCAAGCTTGGGACAACCTTCTCCCACTCGTTCAACATCAGGCGGTGGGAAGAGAAAGCCTTCTCTGCCTTGTCGTACATGTCCTTCTGGATTTGTTCCAAGAGAATTGGGACTTGGGCGGCAACCTCATCCAGAGGGATGGTACCCTTGGCGCCGTTATCACGCCGAGCGTAGCTGACCACCTGCTTCTCAGCATCCTTGGGGCCAAACTCAAGACGGAGGGGAACACCCTTCATCTCCCAGTCGGCGAACTTGAAACCGGGGGTGTAGCCATCGCGCTCGTCAACCTCGATCCGGATCTTAGCGCCCTTGAGAGCAGCCGCCAGCTCGCTGATCTTGTTATTGAGATTCTCCTTGACCTCAGGCTTGGTCTTGGCAGTGATACCAACTGGGATGACAACGACTTGAATTCTTGCAACACGTGGCTATCGTAATACCCCGTTAGTGACTTTCCTTCATCGATGCAGTTTTTTGTACACTCACAGGAAGAACAAGGCCCTTGTCGTCGCCGTGAATCATAACCATTACACCAATAACACGGGTAGAAAGACCCCAAGAGTTTTGCCACACATAGAGATGCTCTCCCTTCTTATTTGGGTCCTCAACGGTGATGTCGAACATCTTACTGAAGTTTTGGCCGAGGGCGTGGGATGTTGCGCCCTGGATGCCTCGTCCGTTGGTGGGGATGAAAGCCTCGCATGTTGAGGTCCAGTAGCCACCGGCGAACTTCTCGTTTTCCGTCTTCTTTCTATGGCGCATTGTTAGCAAGAATCTTGACGAGAAGATATCCCATAGAATCGGCTTAAGGTTGGGGTCCGACTTACCCCCTGACAACAGGGACAGCAAGCAATTGCTCGTAAACACCAGCATAGAGTTCAAGAATCTCCAAAACCTCCTTCTCTGCCAGCTGCTCAGTGAGGTGAGCAGTGTGGCCCTCCTGCCACAAGAATTCTCTTGCGCGAAGGAACTATTGGCCTCTACGTTAGCCACTGCCAACTACAGTCTCCCGACAAAGGAATATGACCTACTGGAGTTGTTTGCTTTGCCTCCCATCGAACGACGGAGCACCACTATCCTAGGGTTAGCAATTGACTTTAAATCGTATCAGGAGGGAACGCGCCTGTTGAAGCTTGAGGGGCAAATCGCGATGGGATCGAATCCACTTGGCGTAGTAGGGGTACCTAAATGTTGTCAGTAATCCAGCTGCTTAACCAATGGAATTGTAAGAGCATACATCACAGCCTCGGAGGTTGGACGGACAGCAACGGGAACTTCCAAATCCTTGTCTCCCTGTTCTCGCGGATTAGCCTCCGTTTGAAGCTACTTTCCAAGCAAGAGTAAACCCACAGCCTTGGTAACCCAGGCAAGCTCTGGAGCAAAACCCTCAACATGCGCCTTCTCCTTCTCGAGAGATGTGGCGGACAAGAAAAGAGGGAAGGATGTCTCCTCAACTCCCATTGCCTTGGTGCGCTCTGAGAACCAGTCACGGATCTCTCCCCAGATATGCATAGCGGCGGCTATCCATCGTTCCTCGTCAGTATCGATCGAATCGTAAATAATAGTCGAAGTAAAGAGGAGCATTAGCTCGTTAAGAAGGTATTGACTCACGGCGCAGGATGTAGAATCCGGAAATCTGTCGTAGGAGTGGTCAGAAAACAGTCCCAAATATTCTTATATAATGCGGCGACGGTATCGACATACCTCAGTGTAGTATTCGACAAGCTCGCACTTGGTCACGACCTCCTGGTACCACTGGCTGAAGTTCACATCTTTTGAGACTGAGATGCCGTTCAGGTTGACAGGGACAGTAACATTCTTGTTGCCAGCCTGCTTGCCGCCGCCGGCAGCCTTTTCGCCTGGAGCCATTTTTGTCTTGCTTTGAAGCTACAGTTTTCGCAGGATTTGCTGCAAAGGAGTGTTATATAAACACAACGATCTTGGCGGGTTGGTGGTTCAGAGGTGCAAGATGCCAGTGATGAGTCGACCCGGCGAGAGACAGATTCTAGCGGGGCAAAAGAGTTCCCCGCCAAAAAGATTGGGCACCCCACCCTGAGTCCAGTGAGTCCCTGACCCCCACTTCTTAGGCCTTCCCGTTTCGGACCCACCATCTCCGAACAGCCTCAGTTCTTTGGGTAAGGGTTATACATGAGTTTTCGGTCTCTCTTCCTCGCCACGATGAATTCGGCTTTGTTTTGTGTAGCTTTTACTGAGTCAATCGAGAACAGTCTAAAAATCTCTACCGCAATTCTTGGACACGAGCTGAATTTGGGAACACCCGTTTCACTAAAAACGCTGTGTCACTTGGAACCGCTATCAAGTCTCACAATTACCTACAAAAATGCCAGAATTGCCACGTTGTTGAATATCCCAGCGAAAACTTGGAATTTCAATAGAGATATTGGCACATTGGAAACTGCCGCGGCGTCAAATAACAATCCCAGGGGCTGCTCTTTCTGACTCACGACTGTGCACCCCGGCTCTAACTTCACCGGGAGAGGAATCACTCGGTGCTCCTACGTATGTACATGTACTGTCTACCCGGCATCATATCTCCATTTGCGACCATCTGAACCTGAAATTTTACCGGACCATCATGAAACGAAACGTTCAAGGATCCAGGACCAACCAGAATCTCATATTGATTAAAGAATTCCAGATCAGGCAAGCGGAACGCAACCTGGTTGGCTACAGCTCATTACCTCTCATAAATGGGGCCCATCGTATTGGCTTTCCATGATGTTACCCAGCGTGCACACCTTGCAGATCGAATTCTGGATGGCAGGTGGAAACCTGCATATACGCTGCGCTGCCACCCTTGTGTTCCCACATGAGCACTGTCGATCTGCAAGGTACGGCAAGGTACGGCCGGTACGAGGGAGGGAGTCTCCTTGGACTTTGCTTCCTCTCAAAAGGGCCGGGTGCCCAGTTCCTGAGATATTCCCATCTTCGGTTGACAAAAGTCCTGCCGGCCAAGCTGCCGGTTTGTGATACCACGGTTCTTCCTACCTTGTGTCCGTCATTCTTTTGCCGTTTCTTCTTCTTCCCTTTCTTGATTCCTTTTCTTCCCCCTTTCGCGCTCGGTCGGGTTTCTGTTGTTATTCAGTCAAGCATACCTTATCTTACAATGATGATTTTGCAATTACCTTTCGCCTTGATGGCGGTCATTCCACTTATTACCGCCTTCCCATCCTACAATATCCCCGCGGTCATGCTGAAGGTCTTCCTTGAAGATGACGGTTGTGTAATGCCTGAGAGTTTCGCCGTCCAGAATCTAATCCTCTGGACGCCTGCTGCAGATAATCCCATCAAAGGCATCATCAGCTTTCAGTACACAAATAACGGCACTGGGATCGATACCCCTTGCCACTACAACGCGACCTCGGTCAACGTTGGCCCAGACGGACTAGCCGAGAGATATGCCTGTGACAATACCGTCGTCCAGTTCATCTGGCAGAGTCAAGTTGGGACGAATGGCTCCCTCACAATGATCGAGAAGGCTTGCCCAAACAGCGACATGTGAGTTCCGTCACGATATCCTGCTTGGTTTTGAGAGAAGTCGCTGATCAGAAGTGATATGAAGGTCGATGAAGTTCGAAGCTTCAGGCTCTATCCGGCCACTCCTGAGCTGTATTACCACGACCCGTAACACGAGTCTTGGGGATGGACAGGCGTGTGTCGCAGAGAGATTTTATGCTGGGAACTTCACGAGCCTTCAGCCGACTCCGCCTTGAATACTGGACGACTTTCGAGACGGTGGGGGATGGTAAGGAGGAGAGGCGTTGTCATTCCGAGTAATTTGGAAGAATGTTGTAGACATTCAAGGTTTGGTGAACCGATGGTAACGGAAGGGGGAAAAATCTGTCGGATTGGGAACATTTCAAGTCCATCTAGTGTAGATATATGTCTACTTAACCCGACGTTATGACCGACAAGAAAAGCTGCTGCAAATGACCTGCATCACCGAAACATGCTTAAATCTGCCCTGAAATGCGGGGGGGTTCCCCTCGCTGTGGGTGCAACCCTTGTTCACTGTTTCCTAGCGGCACAGCAGCCGACAGCCAAGAAAACTCAATTGGATTTCTTCGTCATTCAACCTCCTCCGGCCATCGATTGTGGGGGGTCTTCAGCATTGCGTCATGACCTTTCTTGGTAGAAGCCGGAGGACTCCCCCAAAGAGTCGCCTTGCATGCTTCCTTCTGGGTTTTTGGACTTTTTAAGAAAGCTTCTTTTTTTGCCTGCTTCAAACGCGCGGCATTCACAGGGCTGAGTCTGAGTTCTCCGTCTGTACCTTACCGCACTTGGCAGATGATCACTGCAAGGTTGGTCACGCGGTTGCGACCACGTTGAGACCTCCAACCCTCAACCTCAACAAAACTGTTTCCTCTGATAATCCCCAGATCCTTTGACCTCTGGATATATCTTTGGACATATCCTGTTCAGTCTCTTTGCTTTGGTTGCTCAATTCTTCTCTGGTTCCTCAAACAGAAGCACCATGAAACTATTGCCTAACTTACTCCTCTTACCTTTTATACCCATTCATGCCCTAGGAAATCCTTTGGTCTCGCCAATACCTGACAGCCAGCAACAGCCAATCTCCTCGTCGTCTTCGAACCCTCTGAACCCAAATGGCCCAAAAATAAAGCCCCCCAAATCCGACGACGGGGTGTCCCCAGCATTTTTTGCTTCCCTCGAGCGTCTGTCACGTCTCGTCGACATCACCTATTGCGTTGGCACCACCGGCGTCTCAAAACCCTTCTCATGTGCTTCGCGATGTAAGGATTTCCCAACGCTTCAACTTGTGCGAACATGGAACACGGGCATCTTAATGAGCGACAGCTGCGGGTACATTGCCGTGGACCACAGCCAGGACCCGAACCTAAGGGGGATAGTGGTTGCTTTTAGAGGGACATATAGTCTGACGAATACGATTGTGGACTTGAGTACGGTTCCCCAGGAGTATGTGCCGTACCCCGAAGATCCAGACGATCCTGAAAATGAGAACGGAAAAGGGGCAAAGGAAAGAAGGAAGATCAAGTGCAATAATTGTACGGTTCATATGGGATTCATGGAATCTTGGCGGATGGCGAGGGAGGTGGTGCTGCCTTCACTTAAGAGTGCGAGGGAGAAGCATCCCGGATATCCTGTGAGGCTTCTGGGTCATTCTCTTGGGGGTGCGGTGGCTGCTTTGGCTGCTCTAGAGTTGAAAGTTGGGATGGGGTGGGATGATGTGATTGTGACTACCTTTGGGGAACCCAGGATTGGAAATCAAGGCCTAGTTGACTATTTGGATGAGGCGTTCGGGTTGGGGGGTGGCAATGGGACGACAAACGGGTCAAGGGAAGATTTGACCTACCGGAGAGTCACGCACACCGGAGACCCTGTGCCGTTGCTTCCTCTGACAGAATGGGGGTTTCGCTCCCATGCCGGTGAGGTTTTCATAACCAAGTCGGACCTGCAGCCTGCTCCTGAGGATTTGAGAATCTGCTCTGGCGACAATGATTTAGAGTGTCTGGGAGGCGCCGAAGCGGATACTAATACCTGGGGTTGGCTGGGTTGGGTAATTGGACGAGCTAAAAAAGAGAAACAAGATGAAGTTGCGGCGGAAGGGTTTCCGGCGCGGTTTAAGCTCTGGCAGCTACTATTCGCACATCGAGATTACTTCTGGAGGCTTGGGCTTTGTCTCCCTGGAGGAGATCCTGTGGATTGGGGGAGGGAGAAGTATAATGTGACGCTGAGCCAGGACATCAACACCAACGACCGCGACGAGATGCGAGATTTGTGAGATTTCTATATTGAAAATCCGAGTTTTGGGCTTAGGATAAGGACAAGCGAGGCGTTAGTTTGGTTTATCTGATTTGAGTTTCTTCATAAGCATTTTTGGCATATCATCAGTAAATCAGGCAACAAAATTGGGAAGCGGAAAAAATCAGGTTGTTGTTGGTCTTGGAGTTTTGCAGCTTTGAATCAGGTCTTTTGTAATAATAGGTACCCAGTCTGTACATTTCCTTGAATACACACTTTCCACAAAGACGGGTGCTTGCTGTGAATGGGAAAGAGGATGTCTCTTCGTACAATGCAGTTTATCACCTCCCACAATGCTCAATTGGCTTCTTAAGAAAACAAACTTGCCATAAAACGAACTTAAAAAGGGATAAAGGCTTTTTAACAAAATTTTATTTAAAGGAAATCTTTTAAAATAATAATTTTATGCCTTTTTGTATTTGAAAAGCTGTGTTTTCTTTTCTATCGAAGTTATTGAGAGAGTTATGGGTGCAAACAATCCGGGTGTATTGTAGGAGGTGATAAACCGCATTGTACGAAGAGACATCCTTATGGGAAATGAGTATAGTTATTAAAATGACGTTATTGGCCGGGTTCTAATGCTGGTGGTGGAGATGTTTTCAGATTCTTTAATTTCTACAGAATGGAGTTTGCTCATTTGAATCACTTTTATCCTTGAAGGCATCTCCATGTTTCCGACGACACATTGCACAGGGTCCAGTGTGATGAACTGTGTGATGAGATTGGGAGGGGACGACACTAAACAAACCATGTGCCGCGTGACTGGCTGCCACAACAGAACTGAGTGGCCCAAATTCCCATTGGTTTGGGTATCCGTAGATAAAATAGAAATCGCAAGGCGTGGCGTCGAGAGATCAGTGAATGCAAACCATTCGTGATGGCCCGGACCTTTTTTTCCCGAATTTCCACCAGAGAAAGAAACGTGGGAAATGGATTCAAAATAATTTGTTTGTTACTCCGTTTTACAATATGTATTTTTATTAATGTGGATTTTCCATCCACGGCGGTCATCCTGCATGCATCTGCATTCCCGTTGTGAAGTGTTTGTCAATTTGCCTACCAGGATGCATTGACCTCCTCCTTTTTCCAACTTGCTGGTGCCAAAAGGGGGGAAGTGAAAGAATGGGGGGTGGGTGGAAAGTGTCTTGTGATCTTCTAGCCGCTTCCATGATTTGCCCTTTGGTGAGTTGTCCGCCTGGTTTGGCCCCACAGCTCCTCCAGACCCAGAGTCGAAAAAAATCAAGGAGCCAAAAGCCAATCGAAATATTGTTGGCTTGTCTTTCACAAGAAGAAAGAAAAACCGCGGGTGTCTCAAGTAAAATCGGGCATACTGTCCAATTGTTTTGCAGGCTTGTGGCACTCGACCAAACCCGTCTCTCCCCCCTCGTCGAAGACAAAAAAAAAAAGAGAAACATCCAGAAAGCCTCGCCCTCGTGACGACTGCCCGCCTTTGAGTGACAAGAGCCTAACTCCCAGCCACGGGACTGGTTTGATGTGCCACGAGGAGCTACCTGCCTATCCGTACATGCGATAAGAAACATACCTTGTGCTGCACTGCTGATGACTGCAATGGAGGGGTTATGAGTCAAGAAGGTTTCTATCTTAAGGTTATCTTTTCGTATACCCATTTCCGGCTGGTAGACAGTAGACACGAGATAGGAAATAAGGATCGAGAGTTCCTGCTTCTCATCGACATCGACAAACCATTGCAGTGGACTGGTGATTAGGTGTCAGGCCGTTAACAAGGAGCACATACGGGTGGGTTTGCTCAGGTTCAGGCTGCCAAAGTGGGGAGAGGGGTTATCAAAGATCATGATTCCGTAAACCTGTGATATGACGAGGTGTGCAAATGAATGTGTGATGTTGATGAGATGAATGAAACAGAAAAAGAAAAACACAAAAAAACATGTCATCTAATTTTATAAATACGTCCCTGCTAATATCCGTATAAAGTCTGTTTTGATGTGAGCCCATCTCCCAGAGATGCGGGTGGTGATCCGGGCAGTGGGGTTCCAGGAGGCCTTGGGTGGAAGTGAGGGTTGCGTCTCTGTTAGTGTGGAACCTCCATTTCATCGGGAAATAAGGTGGGATAAAAGGTCACGTGCTAACGCGCCTGTCGTTGTTTCATTCGATCCAATCCCCCGAAAAACAGGGTCCCCCAGCTCGGCTGCACTTCGCTAGCCCCAAGAGAGGGGAGACTTTGACCTCCCCCGAAAGTCCCTTTGCTCAACACTTGAACCTGCTTCCCAACTCCCGCTACATCGCAAAAAAATAAACAAATCCAAACCCGTTCTTACCACAGCGAAACCTTTTTTCCGCGACTCCTGTTCCTTTTTTTCTTTTCCGTTACCGGACCATTTAATACTCACTCCCTCACTTTGCGCATTACCTCCACCAAACATCACAATCAAAATGGCCAACGAGGTACGTTTTTCAAGTTGACTCTCGGCCCATGCCGCCTTTTCCCCTCCTCCCGCATCACCACCATCGCCTTGCGAGCGAGCGAGCATATGCCCAAGCCCGCGATAACCCACACTTATGCTTGAGCCTATGTTCGTTTTTTCTTCCAGCGATTCACTCAGCTAACATCTGCCCTTATCATGTAGCGCGAGAGGTGTGTACACCATTTTTACTCAACCGGTGCAATATCGGCCGTGATCCCCGCCGTTGCCCCCGACCGTTGTTGTGCGCTTGAAGCTGACCGGAAGTTTTAAAATTTCACAGCAAGACTTTCCTCGCCCGCCTTTGCGAGCAGGCTGAGCGCTACGATGAAATGGTTGGCTACATGAAGGAGGTCGCCAAGCTTGGTGGCGAGCTCACCGTCGACGAGCGCAACCTCCTCTCCGTTGCCTACAAGAACGTTGTTGGCACCCGCCGCGCCAGCTGGCGCATCATCTCCTCCATTGAGCAGAAGGAGGAGTCCAAGGGTTCCGACAAGCACGTCGCTACCATCCGCGAGTATCGCACCAAGATTGAGACTGAGCTCGAGAAGGTCTGCCAAGACGTCCTCGATGTACTCGACGAGGCTCTTATCCCCAATGCCGCCTCTGGGGAGTCCAAGGTTTTCTACCACAAGATGTACGGCTTACCTTTGTTTATTTGCAAGGCTCGCTTATTCGAGGCTGTTTCTGACATGTTTGTGCTACATAGGAAGGGTGACTACCACCGTTACCTCGCTGAGTTCGCCTCCGGTGAGAAGCGCAAGGGCGCCGCTACTGCCGCGCACGAGGCCTACAAGGTGAGAAATTCGGTGTTCAACTCCAGATAAGGTTATGGAGCACTAACCAGTCTTCCATAGAGCGCCACCGATGTCGCCCAGACCGAGCTGACCCCCACCCACCCCATCCGCCTTGGTCTTGCTCTCAACTTCTCCGTTTTCTACTACGAGATTCTCAACTCCCCCGACCGTGCTTGCCACCTCGCTAAGCAGGCTTTCGACGATGCGATCGCCGAGCTCGACTCTCTCTCTGAGGAGTCGTACCGCGACAGCACGCTTATCATGCAGCTTCTCCGGGATAACCTCACCCTCTGGACCTCATCCGATAACGGCGAGGCCGAGGCTGTTGAGACCGCTCCCAAGGAGGAGAAGACTGAGGAGAAGCCCGCCGAGCCCAAGGCTGACGAGGCTGCTGCCGAGCCCCAGGCATAAGCGGCTTGCTATCAACGCATCGTATAGTTTATCTCTGTCAGTTAAGCTACGAAGGTCACAGGGGACCTTACTAGCTCTATACTGGCATGATGCGGGTCTAAACTCTGCAAAGACCCGGGACTGACCGCATCATTGGGCTATCTTGTCTACTTAGGTGGCTTCATGGAATGAGATATGCAAAACAGTACACTTTTAAAGGCAAGGGCGGGATCACGTAAGGGAGTTGGTTTTGATGTTGACGGGGGGAACTGAAAACGCAGGGCATGGTGCTTTTCCGTCTCTATTTTTTTGTTAAACTCTGTTCTTTTTTTCCTCGTTTTCTTGTCTTTTTTACTTGCTTCCATACCACAACCCTCCCCCCAACCTAAAGGTCAGAGCTTTTGTCGTCGAATGGAAAATATAAGACCAAGCCACAGAAAGTCGAATTTTTTGGTTCCTCGTCACCTGGCAAGGCAAATGAAAAATTCATTTTAAGCCAAGACAAATCCACCCCATTCTGTCGTCTTCCCCCCCCCCTTTATATATATATTATTGCTTTCAATGCTACCCCTCATATTCCCCAATGTGTGTGACCCTTTGCGTGTGCGGTTTGCTTGCAAATCTTGTTGTCTTCCCTTTTTTTTTTTTTTTCGAGACTTCACCAATACCCCCAAATCCACCAATAACCTTTCCTCGATGCGGATAGGTATTCTCTTTGATCTTATAGTCTTCTTGTTTCATCCTATGTAGTTGTCTCTTCATTGTGTAATTAATGGAAAGATCAACAGATGGATGAATGTCTGGATTGACCAGTGTAACTGAAAGATTGCTTTATAACTCCCGAATTGAAGAAAGACATTTTCCCCGTGCTGCGTGTTTGTGTGGGTGTGTGTGTGTGTGTGTGTGAGTGAGTGAGAGAGAGAGAGAGAATAATATATGATGCATGGTAAAGAGGACATGTACGTGACTTTTTCTAAACAAACAGACCTACAAAAGTTTGGGTATTTAATGTGACGAAGATAATTTCATTTTTCACACACAACACTGGATATATACATTTATTGGTTATTGTTTGATGCTCCAGGTGAGGACTTTAAGGTTCTCTCTTCCTTGTCATGGTAGTTTTGGATCTGGACGCACACATACGTGTATATAAAGTCTGTACCAAGCACTTTACAGACTGCTAGATCATAATTGTGTTGAAGTAATGTTTAATTTATTTGTCTGGGTCACTTATTTACTTATTACCCCTTTTAAGTCATGACACCTTTGTGACAACAGGATTCTGGTTTTTTTTGGTTTTTTTTTTTTTTTAAAAAAAAAAAGGTTCAGAAAGTAGCCATCTAAGTATACTTAAATAATTTTGTGAGCTGTCACATTTCCACCCCCTCCACACCGCCAACCAAACCCCTCACACGAAATTCTCCTTCCCAATCTATGTGAATGAAAACGATTAACGAACGGGTCGTGACGAGCCGATCACCAAGAAACTTCACACAGTCGGGCGGTTAAAAGATGCAAGTAATATAATAAACCAAACAAGCTTATTATAATTTCGACAAATGCTTAATTCAAGTCAACTAATAAAAGGAGCAGTTATCTTGTATAGGAAAGGAAGCAAGAAAAAAAATGTTTCTTAAAGTAAAGGTCGCGAACAAATTTTTATTTATTTATTAACCATTAATACTAAATTCTTTTCTTTCTTCATGTCTTTCCTTCTTTATTCTCTGCATAACGCGTATATAGATATATATATATATATATATATATCGTAATGCTTCGTCTGTCTTTATCTGTGTATAGCTGTATGATGCGCCAGTTTATATAGGTATATCCTCCTACCCTTCTCTTTCCTTTCCACCCCCCCCTCAAAACAAAATCCTTGCAAAAAAAAAGCATAGATTGAGGCTTCGCTTTGTTTCTATAAAGCAAACAAGAAACCATAAGGACTAAAAAAACCACCTAACAAAAAAACCCCAACTCCATTCGCTTAAACTGTACTTCACTTGTTCGCTGTTTTGCTGGGCAAGAACACAATATTTTCCTCATCCGCTCTGAACAAGGCATTAGTCTTTATAGTAAAATGAGTGTCTTTTTATCGACACCGAATAATAGAGCGGTGATATGTCCTTGTTTAATTCTGCGTGTAATTTTACTTCTCCAAGTTGAGGAGTCTCGGCGTTGTCAAAAAATCCTGTCCCCTGTAAAAGATGACGGCATCCTCCTTATTGGGCGCCTTCAACCGCAAAATCGGGATAATGGACAAGTTCATCCATCAGGGCACATTAACCTCCGGAAGTGGCCACTCAGAAAAAACTTTATCCCAGTCGATCCAATCAAACTCGGCCACGACGTGGCTTGCATCAAGCCTGAGAGGCCTATATGGAGCGTTGGGACCACTCAAAATCGTCTCCGCGATGGTCGGTATGTACTTCTACGAACCTGCCCCAGCGCTAGGATTGAACGAGCCTGAGAACCGGTAAAATGGAGAGTTTGAAGAATTAATTTGCGTCCAATCGGAGGCTGAATGTCTGCTTCCAGCTGATGGTGAGGCAGCATACCGTGGCGTTGTGTTGCGGTCTAAATGTTCAGCTTGATATATGGAAGGAGCCGAGGATGTCGTTGTGTCTGCTCCTTATATTTTCTGGCCTGTTTGGTAAGGTAAATATTTATGTTTGTGTTTGTCGCGAGTGTTGGTGAGTCTTCTCTGCCAGAGGTGATGTTTCCAAATTATCACGAATAACGACTGGCAAGCACAGCGTTCCGGTAGCTTTAGACACCTGCTGGCAAAGCTACCAACTAGCCGCTTGGTGAGCTCACAGAATCCCTTGAACCGCATTTTCTATACATTCGGTCGTGCCGTACGCTGGAGTAAGGCTGCTGCACGTCGAAGTCGAGACTTGCTTTTCGCCATTGCCTGTCTGCCAGGGGGAGCATCTGGGTCGCTAGAATCTGAATCGGATGATGGAGTAGCGATAGCTCGATTGTTTCGGTTACGCAATATATCCATACTCTGCGATTTTTGAACAGTTTGCTGATGTGCCGCTGCAAGTCTTTGGGCAGAAAGCCATCTTGGTTGACTATTTGGTCTGGTCAACTCTCGTATCTCGGCGTCCCGTTTATTAGCACTATGGCTTTGCTTGACCCTCTTGAGAAGGTCGGTAACTTTCTTGCCAAAACTTTGGCTCTGTCGTGCCGGTGTATTGTCTTCGCTCGGTGCGCTGGGCAGCGGGCTGAGAGGCGGTGATGGTGGTCGGCTGCAGTTGGGGCAGATATTGATCGTCTCATCGCTGGAAGCCTCCTTAGTAGGTGTAGGATTGGCTCCTAATCGAATAAACCGCACCGCCCCGGTAATGTCATTTCTTTTGCTTTTCCCTCCCTGGTTTGCGTCCAACGTCTCCGAGCAACAACAATACGTTTCTGTCCCGTGGACAACCACAGCTTCACTCCAACCTCGAACCCAGTCAGCCTTTTTGCCTTGATGCCTGCTTGGCATGAGCTGTGATCGTGTGGCGAGCCATTCCGAACTCCAACCATCATTCCGTGACGGTAACTCCTGTGCCTCTGGAGGTGTGGGGGTACCAGTAGGCTCCGTCTTCTGACCTTGCTGTACGTGTTGCCCTGTCATCTGCATCGATAGTCCATTTGTTTCTGTCCTGGTCGCCTCGGGACTTGATGCTGGTCCGTCATAGAAATTTGTGTATTCTGTAAAGGGCGTCGTCCGGGCAATGAAATCCGATAAGGCAACGGGCGGTGCAGGGCGGTGTGGTGCCGTGGTACCGGGTGAGGAGGTTTCAACAGAGCGATACATAGTCAATATCTCTGGAATCTTCAAGTTGGCAGTTGGTTGTGGTTGTGTGTGGGCTGGTGGCCAGGGATGACCCGAAA
This sequence comes from Podospora fimiseda, assembly GCA_033297215.1. Classification (NCBI taxonomy): domain Eukaryota; kingdom Fungi; phylum Ascomycota; class Sordariomycetes; order Sordariales; family Podosporaceae; genus Podospora; species Podospora fimiseda. Next base: position 294,653 of record MU865298.1, on the reverse strand, counting down.
ATGGGCAGCGTCAACAAGGATTGGAGCGACAGCAATCTGGACGTCTGATCTGTATCTCGAGGCTGAAAAGGAACGACGGGCGGAAGCAGCCAGAAAGTCCAACATGGACCAGGCAAATGAGACAAAGTGAACTCGAAGAACCAGCGTGCTACCAGCCCTGCAGAGCAGCAGCGACAACCCCAATCTCAGCTCCACCAGTCAAATCGCACGATTGTACTGGGCAAAGACAGGGAGGGAGAAGGAGCGAGGGTGGTTGTTGAGGATTTTAATATTCCGGGATCCGGGATCCAGTTCCTTTTTCCACTGTTGACTCCACGGGGGAAAAAATGATGTTGCTTGCTGTACCTGTCACACAGCAGCGACACCTTCTGCAACAGTTTCCATGCCCGTTTAAGAGGTGAGAAAAGAAGTGAAGATAAAAAAGAGAAAAGGAAAAAAAGGATGAGGTAAGAAGGAGGGTACGGTGTGTTTTCGATATCGGGGGAGACAAGGGGTCGTCTTATCGGAAAAAAAAAATCGAAAAAATCAAGGGGTTCGAAAATCACTACTGGAAAACGGCAAACATGGCATTGCTTGCTTCGTAATAAGGGAAGAGTGGCAACCTGCAAAGACAACCGAGACTGTCAGAAGTGGATGCTTTATTGAGTGAATGGAGGGAAAAAAAGAGACGAGAGCGAAGTGAGCAAAAACGCAGCTGGAAAGTGGACGGATCACGGCACCATGGTCTCGTCCGGGTTGAGTTAGTGAAAATGGAACCCGATCCTCGGCAGCCATTGGCACACCCTGAGAACTCACAGATTGAACCCCAAAATTTGACCTTGTGCTGGCCTTGGCTTTAGCTCTGTTGAAATCCCCCCACTAGCGTCGGCTTGTGGGCTTGTGGTGTGTGTGCACCACATCCCTTTACCGAAAACTCGGAAAGTACGTACCAAGCAGTGAACAATAAACTATTTCGGTCTTGGCCAACATTTCCATGACTTCTTTCAAATCCAATTTAACTTTCTGGTGAATCGGTATTCAAAACCTGAACACCGAGATGCGGAATTGTGTTCCAGGGATGGAGGTCATTGGTAAAACTGGACAAATTGCAGATGCACGACACATCAAGTACCTGTACATGTACATACATACATACATGTACAATGACGTATTGCTTTTTCTCTTTTTAATTTCTTCCTTTTAACTGCAGTATCCCGAATTGCGTGCATGTGTCCATCGACAAACAAAAGGCAGAACAATAGGTATAAAACGATATGGAAAGTTCAGAAATTCCCGACACCGAGTTTTGGTTGACCGCTGCCCGCACAACCTGAAAGCATCCTGTGAGCCATTTTGGGTTGCTGAAAATCCGGGTTGAACCAAAAAAATTCCCCATTGACGACCCCACGAAAAGGACCCTGTGACATGCGACCAGCATGCCAAAATGTGACGCGCCAAGAGCGTTGAGGCCAGCCACTTCTCTTGGCTGCACCCGGCGGCATCCCATTGATTCCATTCCAAAGCTTCAAGGTATGTAGTGTAGGTATTCAAAATCACCCATGTCTACTTCTATTGCTCTGTAACCTTTAACAGCATTTTTGGTCACCTGAACTATCCAGAGACCGTTTAATAATCATGATTCAGTCCTAGGCCGGACACCCAGCGCCTCAACAGAACCCCAAACCCATCATTTCCATCACCAAGTCGATCACCATCTCCGAAATCCCTATGCAGATGGCTTCAAAGCCTCCCATCCACCAACCTCCATACCTGCAGTACCGCCATCGTCTCCTAACAGATCAACTGCTGGCGGCTTCCTCGGGGCCGGCGGTGCCGGTGGCGCTTGCTTTTGCACTTGTGATGCAGAAGAAGGTTTGCGCACAGGCAGCTGTGGTTTCCAATCCTGACCAGTTAATCCCACCAAGGGAATGCCTCCAGCCGGAGTGGCCCTTCCTGAAGTAGTGATTATGCTTGTGCCAGTATTGGTCCGACGAGGAGGCTGGGGCGGTGGAGTTTCCTCCCTTGCAGTCCCATTGTTAGAGGGAAAGGGCACGGCATTGTTACTTTGGCTCAAGAGTCCCTCACGGATTACAGATGTCGGCCGTGGGGGGAGCCCCGGAATCTGAGTCTTGATACCGACCTGCAAAGCGTTTTCCAGTTCTGACACGGTATTTGCGTACGTATTATTTGCCGGAGAGCCAGGAGCAGCAAGGTGGGCTGGCTTCTTCGCAACGGGTGGTGCGGCCTTGGGCTTGGTTTGCGATTCCTGCTGCTGCGGTTGTTGTGGTTCCGACGGCTTCTCAACAACGGCAGGCACTGGAGTCGTAGCAGCATTTACAGGTTTCCGTTTTTGCTGGAGTGCTTGTGTGACACTGCTGACTGTGGATTCAGGGGCCATGCCGGTTTGTCTCCGTGGCGGAGGAGGTGGAGGCGGACCATCAGAAGCTGTGCTCTTAGTGTCTGTATTGACAGGCTTCCTCATTGATGCAGCTCCGGCGGGTGTAGCGGAGGGATCATATGGAGGAGGGAGCTTCCTAGGCGCCGAGCTGGATGCTGAAGTTGACAGTAACATTGAATGATTTACATGCTCAAAAGGGGATGTTGACATGCTGGAGAAGGATGAAAGACGAGACGCTGACCGTGGAACACTGACCCAGTCTGGTTCATCAGTTGAAGTGTATGGGTTGGCAGGGCGCTTGGGGTTCAGGATAGTCGTCCGGTAAGCCGTGCCCTCAGGCTGGGGAGGGCTGATATCGGAGCGTGCCATCTTGCCATTGGCTTGCCACCATTTCTGACGATCTGAACTCGCTGGCGGGAGACCTGGCTCAATGGCATCGTAGCCGATCAGGTCATCGTCATCTTCAGATTCATCGCCGCCAAGATTGGCAGTATCCCCTCCAACCTCTAGCCTGCGCCGCTCGTAGATTTGACGACGTATTTGTTCCCGCGCTTGTTCGTGGACAATGTTGACAGTGCACTCAAAGATGGCATACACCGGCCGATGATCAGAGAACCGTAAAGGTGCCGAGTTGTAAGCTAGCTGCCGTAGATTTGTTCCTTTTCGGAGAATTCTGTCTGTCCAAGCCGGTATTCGTGCTTTTTCACTGGTTCAAAGTCAGAGCATATTCTCTCCCAAAAATGTTAGCCAGGTAGGTGAAATTAAATACGTACGAGCTATCAAACTTGTCGGTCCCAACATCATACTTGTAGGTTGGCATAAAGTTGATGCGAGCCTCGGAATAGTATGGGAATGCCAAACCAGCTACCATCTGCAAATTGAGCTGGTCGTTCTCGAAAAGGCTCTCGAGATCTCGCTTCTGAACAAGCTCTTTCGCCCTTTCAAGACCAAGCCCGATGCGGTAGTTGAAGTCACCAAACCATATGACCGATTCTGCTTCGTGTCAGATATGCAACATTTTTGTGAGTCTTGTCTTGAATAGGGAATGCTTACCATGGCTACCTATCCCCCGGTTTCTCTGGAACCGCAGACCGTGGTCGATGGTGCGATAGTCGTTATTCCTTTCTTCATAGTTGGCAAAGCCAGCAGCCAAGTGGGCAGTGACGAAACAAATAGGCGTATTTGCGTAGTCTAGGCGTATTGCAACAGCACCCTTGTTGCCTGCAATCCCAGACATTCCAGTCTTTTTATTGCTACCTTCAACGTTCTTGATATGGGGGAGTGCCGACGCCTTCACATACACGCACAGCGCCGCTCCAACAAGCTGGCCGCTTCGCAAGAGTACATATTTCTCGTCTCCTTCTCTACTATACTTCGAGTCCAGGAGTCTCTGAATAGCCTGCTCCCACAACCTCTTCCTTGATGGGTCACTGTTCATAATTTGCTGGGGGTTCAGCTCGACTATTTCCTGAAACCCAAGAGCAATGATTTCTGGTTGCCTAGATCCCAGCTCAGGAGGACAAAGCCATGGGGATAGGTCTTCATCGATCCCGTCAGTTCTTCCATTGAGGTTAAAGGTACCAACAAAACTGCTCCTCGTCAGTAACCATCCACCTTTTAGTGTAATATGTGTAGCTGTACATACATGTGGATCTTTTCATTTGACGAGAACTCGGCGCTACGTCGTTGCAACTCACCGGCAACATAGTCGCTGATGGGGTCGTAAAGGATAACTGGCACTTGACCAACTAGCCTTCCAAGCAGCATATCAATGGTGGCCTGACGTGCCTTGTCTGTGAAGTTGTTGTGATACAGTCTCGTTGCTGACTTGCGCACATCGGCAATTGCGCCAGCCAGTGACATCTTGCCATGACGAGTGAAAGAGGACTTGAGGGCACCAGTTCCGGCATAGATCTTAGATAGAGCATCGCCGTTGTCCGCCCACAGACTTGCATGCCGAGACCAGAAGTCGGAGGTTGCTCTCTCCCCCTGATGGCCGAGGAAAGCCTCAACCGCCATCTGTGAGATGATGGTTTGGATCAGATTGGTTCTGTCCAGACAATCAAGGCAATTAGTGCGGAAAACACCGTTCTGATCCATCTGAACAGTGTAGCCGGTTCTTTTGGAGAGATCGTTTTCATCCTGCATGAAGTAATACCCGAACCCATCAGCTGCACGTTCTATGTAATGACGGATTTCGTTCGCCGCAACATAACCCTGGGGACCTTTGGTCTCGGCATGAAAATCGTATTCAGTGACCTTCAACAAGCCATGATCTGAGGAGTTATTTCCTCCCGACCAGCTGAGAGGGCAATTACGAATCCCAATCCGATACAACCTGGTCAGCTCGAGCTCACCGGGCTTAGCCTCACTTAAAAGGTTGATGACATGTACCGCTCCATATCCAGTTTCTAGCTGCGAGAAATGCTTGTCAAAGGCAGGCTGTGTACCCTCTGCAGAACGGGTTATGGTGATCTTTTGCTGGCCTGGCAAAAGCCCAGCAGTCTGCTCCCAGAACACGGGCACGGAGCCCCTTACTTGAACATATGAAAAGACAGCTCCTGCCGGACTCCAGTATGTCGTTTCTGTCTCCACAAAGTTGGCCACATTGCCATCGTCGTCAATACCCCGAGAGTTGAATCTGGTACCAGCTCTTCGACAAGAGAGTCGAGAAATGACGGTGAGATACGAGGGCAACCCTGTTTTGGCAGCTCTCAAGGGGGCCGCGGTTTGTGGGATTGCCCAGCTCTTGCAAAACCCACGAATAGCCGAAGTCAAGATCCTTGAGCCATCCAGGGCCTCCATGTCCTGGCGTGAAAGTCTGGAACGGAACTCTACAAGGGGGCTGATCATGTAAGAATTCCACAAGAACGATGCATCAAAGTTATCTATGTTGAACGCATCAGCATCCGCAGGCCTAGCTTTCAGTTAGTGAGACACCACCAGTAAGGGCTTGAACTGGAAACATTCTCACCTGTCTTGCATCCGATTTGTCACATCAAAATCGGTGCTATAATAAAAGGTCCCATTTCCCAGTAGCTTTTGCAATTCCTGACAAGGGTGCTCCATCACATCCCTCCGTTCAAAACCACCTTGACCATATTGGCCATATACTGATGCAGCATCCGAGTCCAAATCGTATGGGTCAACAACCACATCATCGTACTCGGACGAGTTGAGGCAGAAGAACTGAACTGCATCTATTCTCTCGACTGTTTCCCCCGGTCGGATGGTAGCCACCCTCGAGGCTTGTGTGATGACGCAAAGGAAGACATCCCGCCCTATCGAAATGAGACCCAACGTCCCGTAGATGGGACGCGGGGTGAGTGCATGGTAGTCATCGAGTATCGCTTCTGATTTTGGGGAAAATTCGACCATGCATTTGGACGAGATAGTGTCTGAGCTTCCGCGGGCACGCGCGCTGGGCAACGATGTATTGCTGTGTCTGAGGATTAGGACATGGGAATTCGACTCGATCGCGATGGCTCGGTGGGGGTATTTGCGAATAAGGACTTTGCTCGACTTTTCGGGGGATGGGGCTTGGCCAGCCCATAAGGCCGTCGTCGACGATGTGTTACTGTAATCCATATCTCTCGAAATCTATCCCTGGTAGCCTCGGGGGGAGGTGACGGAATACGACGGGCAGTTCGCAGCAGGTGGGGTGTTCATCTCGGTCCCAAAATGGCAGTTCCCCAGAGGCGGCCTCTCACACTTTGTCTCTGCACATGCAACGTGGCGGCAGCCAAAATCAGGGGCGAATTGGGCGTTTGCGTGCGTGTGGATGGTGGTGCACAGCTTCAAATAGAAGTTCCAGGTTTGGTGTACAACAGGAGGGGTCTGTGATGACGGTGCGGTGGATTAAAATGGAAGGCACCCGGTTAAGTGCCCGATGTGACATTTTCAGCTGCACCAAGAAAAGCTTCGACCTCAGCCCGCCTAGCCCGTCGCCTCAGGGCTCACGGGCTCTGGGCCTGAGCCGCACCGCAGATGGCGGGGTTTCCCACCGCAGACATCCTGCCAGAGAAATTCAGAATGCATCAACAAAAGTACTACTACAAATGGTGTGTCTAACTAGGTAAATGATCATCAATGGTCCTGGCAGGCTACCGCTGCTGAGCATCAAAAAAGATGAGAAAGAAAAATGGTTGTGAAGGAAAAAAGAGCATGTTGAAAAACATGAGAAATGTTGGCTTCAGATACGAATATAGTGAGATCACGCTCTCCAAATTTAGAGAGTCATCCTCTTCCTATCATAATTTGTTTAATTCAATCATCACAAGCCTATGATGAAGAAGAAAAGGAAGATTCTGAAATGCACCACAAAAAGTTTCTTATATATCTGCATGGATTGTCTTATCTTATCTGTCCAATTCAGTTCTTTTTCTCCACTTTAGCCGAGAGCACAGTCCAGTCTTAGCCGGAAGCAGCTTCCCCCCGATTTGGGGTCTGTGCACCATCAGGTTCAGTGCGCTGTGCTGGCAGACGCGCGCACGGTGGACCTCACCGTGACCTCGCAGCTTTGATTTGCTTTTGCGCAGCCCGGCCTTCCCAGGTTCGGCGGTAAATCTTCCGAATTCTCTGTTCTGTTGTTTCAACACATTTTGGGGCAGATTGTTTCATTGTCGCCCAGACATTAACAGCATATTCCATCGAGACGCCATCTTTATTTTATATTTACAAAGCGTTCACTCAACTTCACAATCCCGCGGTCCACGCATCATCCATCATTATCGCAGAAATAAAAAGAAAATGGGGGACTACGCTGGATACGGTGGCTCCGATGATGAGAACGCCGAAATTAGGCGTCTCAATGCTGAGGTGGTAAGTTGCTCGTCTCTTTCCAATGCGGATAAACAATGCATTATTATTCGAACCTATGCTGACTTTGCATTACACACACGCAGGAAGCCGACACCGACAACTTTGAGAGCTGGGAGAAGCTTGTGCGAGCCTGCGAGGCTCTTGATGGAGGTTTGAATCGCAATTCGAGCCCCCAGGCTCTCGCAACCCTTCGCGATTCGTACGACAGATTTCTGCTAAAGTTCCCGCTTCTTTTCGGTTACTGGAAAAAGTATGCCGATCTGGAATTCAACATTGCAGGCCCCGAGTCTGCTGAGATCGTTTTTGAAAGGGGTTGCGCCAGCATCACGAACTCGGTCGACCTCTGGACAGACTATTGCAACTTCAAAATGGAGACAACTCACACCCCACACCTCGTGAGAGAGTAAGTATACATGGACTCTTTCCTTCCCTATCCCATAACCTCCTCACCCGCAGCAACACTGCGAGGCCGCTCGCGGGCCCCTGCCGAACCCGACAGAAATTCACACTTCTCGAGTCCATAATCCATACCGACATGGTGAGAAACACCAAGGCAGCCAGTCCCTTCTGCTGAGATCGTCCTCTCACACATTCTTTGACCAGGATGCTTTCTACCCGTTTCTTCTTCGCACCTCCTTCCGAATTGTAGTTTGGTTGCTTTGGATGGATTGTGTCGCTACACCAAGTCCCCCCTCTTCCTGTATTTGCCCTATCCTTCCCAATCCACCCCATCCCAACCTTTTCAGTAGCCCATTGCTAACTTTTGTGCTAGAGTATTTGAACGCGGAGCCGAGAATGTTGGGTTGGACTTCCTCTCCCATCCCTTCTGGGACAAATACCTAGAGTACGAAACGAGACAAGAGGCTCATGACAAGATATTTGCCATTCTCAGCCGTATTATTCACATCCCAATGCACCAATACGCGCGCTACTTTGACCGATTCCGGCAACTTGCACATACTCGTCCTTTGACCGAGTTGGTATCGGCTCACAAGTTGGCTCAGTATCGTGCCGAAGTGGAAGCAGAAGCCCTTCAGTTTGGTCACCCAAAGACTGAGTTGGAAATTGAGCGTGACATTCGGGCAAAGATCGATGGTTCTTATTATCAAATCTTTCAGCAGACGCAGACCGAGACAAACAAACGGTGGACATACGAGGCCGAGATCAAGAGGCCATATTTCCACGTCACAGAACTGGATCACGCGCAGCTGAACAACTGGCGAAAGTACCTCGACTTTGAGGAGGCTGAAGGAGACTATCGCCGGATCGTCGTGCTTTATGAGCGGTGCATTTCCACTTGCGCCCTCTATGACGAGTTCTGGTTCCGCTATGCTCGTTGGATGATGGCTCAGAAAGAGAAGGAGCAGGAGGCCCGGAACATTTACCTTCGCGCTGTTACCCTGCATGTACCCATCAGCAGACCTGGCATCCGGCTCCAGTTTGCCTACTTTGAAGAGTCGCAGGGCAGAGTTGATGTGGCCAGGGACGTCCATGCCGCTGTTGTATCCACTATACCCGACTGTGTGGAGGCTATCGTCTCCTGGGCGAACTTGGAACGTCGCCAGTCCGGTCTGGATGCTGCAATAGAGGTATACAAGAATCAGATCGATTCACCAGTCGTCGATATCTTCACAAAGGCCGTTTTGGTTACTGAGTGGGCATTCCTCTTGTGGAAGGTAAAGGGCTCGCCCGATGAAGCCCACACCGCCTTCGCCAAGAATGCAGAGTGGTATGCCGATAGTAAGCACTTCTGGCAGAAATGGTTCGAATTTGAGCTGGGGCAACCGACGAGCAGCACAGTCGAGGCTGAGCGCTTCACCCGTGTCAAGGCTGTCTGGACAGAGATGCGAGCCAAAAGCCGTCTCTCAGCACCTATCAAGCAGGAATTGTCACAGGTGTATATGGACTACCTCCAACAGCGTGGAGAAAAAGAATCCATGGAGGAGTTTCTCCTTGTTGACCGGGAGATGTTTGGGTACGTAATACTCCAGCCCTTTTTGTTCTCTGCCAGACGTTCACTGACTATTTTGAATAGGCCCCAGTCCGTATCCTTTGCGGGCAAAGCCCAGCAGGGCAAAGACGTTGTCAACTTCCAGGAGTTAGATGATGCTACTCGCCTCAAGGCTGAGGGCAACTACTACAGCTTCTGGCAACTTCATCGAGACCCCGACCCGAATACTCAGGGGCCGGCTCCATTCAACTAGTGCACGAATGGCGAGGTTGACAGTAAGATGAAATTGTATCATCATAAAGTATCTGCGTGGGAGATTCCTTGGATGATGGTTAGCAGAGGTTAAACTTGGTCTTTTTTTGCGTCTTCAGCCATTGCTGTTTTATTGGCAGGTTTCTGTTGCATAAAAAAAGGAGATGGGCGTTCAGAAGGGTTCTAATGAGAACAGGTGAGAAAAATAATATCAATTGCGGAGGCGCAGGATGGGTTTGTTGTATTAAAGATGGGTGTGTAGGCGTATAGTATGTAGACAGTATATAGTCATCTAGCATGTGGTCGGATCTTTTCAAATGGTTCATTCACATTGTCATTGTCAAGTGGGTTTCAATAGGACCTAGACCCAACCACCCCCACTTGGCACACACCCCACTTTGGCCGGAGTCCGAGAGCGACAACAAAAAAGACACCACGATTGTATTTTCTATTTTTTACTAGCAAAACAAGCCATTTTGAATCCAAAAATTTTCCTACTCGTCGTCCGAAACCTACTCTACACTGCTGTCTGAGTCACTTGACAAAGCAATGGATGCAGTGCAGACCTCTTGGCCTTGCGGGTACGTGGCTTGGCAGTCTTTTCCTCCGTCTCCCGAGCCTTCAATTCATCCTTCGCTTTTTTGATGGCAACAATCTTGTTGATAAACATGCCGTTGGGGTCATCCTTGACCTTCTGTCTCTTAGTGCTGGTCCTGGCAGACAAAATAACTTGTTAGGAATTCCTATTAGAAAACTTCATGGTCCCGTAGAAAAAAAAATGTGTGGTGCAAGATTTGTGAATTACTTCCCGATTAGGAAATTGGGTGGGGCTCTGCTTGAGCCAATCAGAGTGCGGTCTCCCGAGTGCCTGTTGCTCTTGAAAACTCGCAAAACAGGAAAAGCAAAAGTGGCCCGTGCTTTCCATCTTGCTTCTGAAAACTCGCAAAAGAGGAAGTCATTAGACCCACTATACTACAACCCTAACCCTAGCACTTACTGCCCGGCCCGGAGGGCCGGGCAGCTTGAGTGGGCGAGTGCTATGGTATCTTCTAACAACTACAATATTCCGCGAGGGAATAGAAAGGAAGGTGGAGCTCTAAGCTCCGACTAAATACGTGTGTGCCATGGTGGTCCGTGCGCATTTGCGCGTGGACACGTGACTGGTCACATGACCAGTCCAACACCATGTCATGGGAGTTCCCATGACAGCGAGATGCGAAGCCCACGAATGCCTTATACCCGTGGTAAGCCTGGGAAGTTGTGCGAGGTTATGGGAGGTGGGAGGTGGGAGGTTGAGGATGGTTGTGGGAGGGTTAGGGTCTTATTACCTGTACAGGTCCTATTGAAAACCCCTGTCCGAGCGAAGCGAGTCACTCAATTTATGGTGAATCTAGGTCAACTGGTGATGACGACCTCTATCTCGGAGAGAGCTTAGTCAACGGAATATCGTTCTGGAATATTTCTGTTGTGAGCAGTCGATCCTTACCAAATTGCCACTTACACGGCAAGTTGCAGCAAGGCTACAGCCTGTTCACTCGATGTGTCATCCCAAAGTTGGTATTTCCGGCTCGGAGTTCCGAGCACATCTGATACTGAGATGTCATTCGTTGATGCAGTTTATGTTTTAGGAACCCCCCCACGCCCTTTTTAAATGTTCAAAAATCTTTGGGCCTCACTTTTTGACATGTGCTTACTGAACATACGGAAGAATTTTTTTCTGATACAATCAGATGTTTGGTGACATAACACGAATTGACTCATTGACACCCCCATCTCCATGTTACATGCGTCTCAGATTACAAATTTTACCAGTTCCCTACCACTTTTATTTATAAATCGGAGCCAGCCGGATCCCTCCTTCTATAAAATCTCTTCGGGCTTGGTATCGGTGATATGCTTGGCAGGCTCGTAGACAGGCTATGTTCCGTACCCCCGTTGACGTTATCTCTCATCGGCGGCTTCCTGCATTGTTGAGAAGGAGGTTTCCACTCAAACGGGCGACGGCAACAAGCAGGGACCCAGGACCCTTGTTGCATGGGGTCTCTCGTTCGTTGTATGACCCACTTTGTGGGTTATCACGACCCAAGAGTCCAGACGTCTCTGACCACTCACGGCTCGTTGATATATTTTTCGATGTGATTCCAAACCCGCCATTGGCAACAGCCGAGCTGTCGTCCCGGTTCAGTCCTTGCCTCTTTTTTTCTGCTTACACATAACTCTCAACTCCCGGTGTTTGTCTCTCACTCATCACACCTTTCCCTCTTTCTTTTCTCTCTCTGTCAATTGCCTCTTTCCTTCTTCGTTAGAGTGTTTCTTTTTTTGATACCCCTCCCAAGGTAAGTCGTATCGTCCAACCACAGCACCCCGCCCTTCCAATTCCCGATATATTTTCTGGCAACGTTCTTGAACTCCCCCTGGCATCTATTGTCCACATATCTTTGTCTGCTTGTTGCTGCGACATTGTTTCTGACCGTGGCATCACTTCCAAACCAGATGGCTTCCGCTACCCGTACCTTCGCCCGTGCTCTGCGCACCTCGGCCCGGCCTGCTCTCAGCGCCGTCCCCCGCACTGCTTTCCGCCAGAGCCGCTTCTACTCTTCTGAGCCCGCCGCGAAGAAGAGCTCTTCCGCCTGGATCTGGCTCGTCGGTGGTGCCGCTGCCCTCAGCGGTGGTGCTTACCTCTACCAGAACGGCGCTGCCGCCCCGAGTGCTTTTGCCCCCAAGTTCGAGGACTACCAGGCCGTGTACAACGAGATCGCCAGCCGCCTTGAGGAGAAGGAGGACTATGATGATGGCAGCTACGGCCCCGTCCTTGTCCGTCTCGCCTGGCACGCCAGCGGTACCTACGACAAGGAGACTGGCACTGGTGGCAGCAACGGTGCTACCATGCGCTTCGCTCCCGAGAGCGAGCACGGCGCCAACGCTGGTCTCAAGGTTGCCCGTGACTTCCTTGAGCCTGTGAAGGGTAAGCAAGCTCCGAAAACGAAGGATTAGAAGTGTTGCTAACGCAGTCAAACAGCCAAGTTCCCCTGGATCACCTACTCTGATCTCTGGATCCTTGCCGGTGTTTGCGCCATTCAGGAGATGCTTGGCCCCGCGATCCCCTACCGCCCCGGCCGCTCCGACCGTGACGTTTCTGCCTGCACTCCTGATGGCCGTCTTCCCGACGCCGCCCAGGCCCAGGACCACCTCCGGAACATCTTCTACCGCATGGGCTTCAACGACCAGGAGATTGTCGCTCTTGCTGGTGCCCATGCCCTCGGCCGCTGCCACTCCAACCGCTCTGGCTATGAGGGTCCCTGGACCTTCTCCCCCACCGTTTTGACCAACGACTTCTTCAAGCTCCTTACCGAGGAGAAGTGGCAGTGGAAGAAGTGGAACGGCCCCAAGCAGTATGAGGATAAGAAGACCAAGACCCTCATGATGCTTCCCGCCGATATGGCTCTTGTCCAGGACAAGAAGTTCAACGAGTGGGTCAAGAAGTATGCTGCCGACAACGACCTCTTCTTCAAGGACTTCTCCGCCGTTATTGTCAAGCTTTTCGAGCTCGGTGTTCCCTTCAAGGAGGGTCAAGAGAGATGGGTCTTCAAGACCAGCGCTTAATTTGATGATGAGAGATTTGAGCTTGGAAGAGGAAGACCGACCTCTTTGAAAGGTGGAGGTCGATGATTTGATTTTCCGTGTTCAGCGTGCTATTTTTTGTACATATGTAAAATACCGGGTAGCTTGGGAGAGGAAATAGAGGTTTGGAGGCCACTCTAATTCATGTGTTTGTGTCCAATTTATGACATGACGTGAACGAATAGGGGAAGATGCAGAGATAGGCTCGGGGAATGAATCAACATCTCAGATAACAACAGCAGGGTAAAATAAACAGAAACTGAAGATTTAAATGGCACCTACATTTCATGGCGAAGGCGTGCCAAGTTCAAGCATCATTATGCGGATGAGGTGGAAGTATGTTTAGATGAAACATGTCAACGAAATATCAAGAAGAATGTTGAAAGAGTTTACAGTTGAAAATATCCGGTTTGGACGGAAGTTTATTAGGCAAACCTGGAACCTAACAATAAACTTGGAATAAGGTATCCATGAAGAGGGGGTGTCCGGTTGGGGGAAGGGAGAGGGGGCAAGTCTGGGTTAGGGTTATTCCCCTTCTCTCTCTCTCCCCAAAAATTTCCCCACAGGGCCTGACGTTAACTTTCTTGAAGCAATTTTTTGGGAGTAACGTAACCTCTTTCAACGAACTAAGCTATAGATTTGGTTTCCCCGCCGCCGCCGCCGCAATGGCCACAACAACAATCCGATCCCCGGTCCTTCTTAGACGACTTTTCAGTCCTTATTCTCCTTTAGCAACGCGGACACTACAACAGCGGCGATGGGCACAAGTACATGATGTGAGGTTTTTGGCTACTACGCAACAACCTAGGAATGTGCTGGAGAAGTACAGGGAGAAATTGGATAGAAAAGCGAAGGAGGAAGGGTTGAAAGGTGGTGTGGAGGAATTGAAGGAGGTTTATAGGGAGAAGATTGAGGAGTTTAGGAGGAAGGCTGATGTTGTTGTTGATACTACTACTCCTTCGCCTGTGACTGCGACTGCGACTGCGACTGCGACAGTGAATACACCGGTGAATGGAGCAGAAGCGGGAGCAGAGACAAAACGGAATGTTGCTGGTGGTGGTGGGAGTGGAGAGAATAAATCGGGGACGCCGCCATTATCGACTATTTTGGACTTGGAAAAAGCTCTTTCGCTTCCAGAGAAGGAATTAGCTGCTATTTGGAAGTATCATCATTCGACAAAGGCGAATACGTTGTGTGCTGTTATTCCTGGGGAGACGTTTAGAAGGATAGAGGAAACTGCCAAAAAGTATCCTACTTTTGTCTTGCCGGTTCCTCATGCGGATCAGGGAGCAGAAATTCATTTCTTGCAATGGGTTTGGGATAAAGCTACTAAGAGCTGTACGGTCTTGTTTACGCAGTTGGCCGAGTATAAAGCCAGGGGAGAGTTTGCGCAGCCTCATACTAGTGTCACGCATTATATGGAATTGGAGGGGAATAAAGGGGTTGTGTTGATGAGGGGGGAGGTGGTGAGTGATAGAGGGGTGAAGTTGGATGAGGCTAGGTGGTTGGTTATGTGTTTGCAGAAATTTTATGGGGGGTGGGAGGGGGAAGTTGGGGGGGAAGGGAAGAGGGAATTGTTGGAGTGGTTTGGGAGGGGGGATGGGAGGTTTAGTGTTGAGAGGTTATTAGAGGAGTCTGAGAGGATAGGTTAAAGGGGTTGTGTTTTGTTGAAAGTGTATTTTTATTGTATTGTATGTATATACCTAGATGCGTTGGGATCAAAGTTTGGCGCCTGTGGAACGGTCCTCTTTCTTTGCTTGGTCCCTCATTAGTCTTCTCAAGACTTTTCCGCTTGGGGATTTTGGGACTTGGTCGACGAAACGGATGCCGCCTCGGAGCTTTTTGTGAGGAGCTACTTTGGTGGCTACGAGATTGATGAGTTCTTGTGCCTTGGTCTCGTCTCCTTTTATGCCGTTACGAAGAACGACGTATGCTCTGGGCACTTCGGTTGCTAGGGTTTTGTCTTCGATGCCAATGACACAAGCATCTGCCACGTCTTTATGCCCGATAAGAATACCTTCGAGTTCAGCTGGAGGGACAGGATATCCATCTGAGAAGAGTCAGTACGTCACCTCTGATAAATGGAGAAGAAAACTGACTGTACTTGATCAACTCCTTCAACCGATCAACACAATAGAAATTCCCCTCTTTATCCCTCTTAAAAACATCCCCAGTTTTGAAGAATCCATCCTCAGAAAAAGCCTCCTTCGTCTTTTCGGGATTCTTGAAATATCCTTTGAAAACATTCGGCCCTTTAAGCCATAACTCCCCGCTCTCACCCTCCTTTACTTCCTTCCCATCCTCATCAACTATTTTTGCTTCCATATTCGGCATGATTTTCCCCACACTGCCCATAAACTCTTTCCATTCATGTATCATCTGACAACAAACGACCGCGCTCGTTTCTGAAAGCCCAAAGCCTTGTTTAACGGGTACTTTTAGTCGATCCCAAACAGCCAAAGTAAGTTCTTTTGTTAGAGGTGCAGCACCGGAATGCAAGCATTTTAATGATGAAAGATCATATTGGTCTACCAATGGATCTTTTCCAAAAGCTAGTATGACGGGAGGAGGGACATAGGCAAAAGTGATTTTGTATCGTTGGATTGCTTGTAATGCTTTTTGGAGGTCGAAGCGTTGGAGGACTATGAGACGCCAGCCTGAGTAGATTGATAAGAGAACTGAACAGGTAAGTCCGAATATGTGGAAGAAGGGAAGAATTCCAAGTTGGATTGAGGAGGATGAGGGCCATTGAAGACCTTCGGTTGAGGCGGCTTGGAGGAGGTTGGATACCATGTTTGTGTGTGTTAGGGAGACGCCTTTGGGGAGGCCGGTTGTGCCGGAGGAGTAGACTAGGAAGGCTATGTCGCTTTGGGGGGTGAGGAGGGGTTTAAGGGATGAATGGGAAGAGAAGAGGGAAGTGAAGTGGGTGAATTCCGGGAAGGAGGAAGTGGGCTGCTTGGGACCGAGCAAGATGATGCGGTTTAAAGGAAGGGAGGCTTTTCGAGCTGCCGAGATGGCCGTGGGGAGGTAGGCGGGTTGAGTTACAAGGGCTTTGGCGTTTGAGTCGCGGAGTTGGAAGAAGAGTTCTTCGGGGGTGTAGAGAGGGTTGGCTGGGGAAATTGTTGCGCCGGCCCAGAGGGCTCCGAGGGTGAGGATTGGAGTCTTGGTGGTGGCTGTTAGTATTTGAGTTCGAAGTGAGTACATGACAGTCTTACATCAATGGAATTGGGAGTGTAAAAGGCTAGGACGTCCCCCCTTTTCCAACCCCAATTGGTTTGAAGGCCTTGACCAAACTTGAGAGAAGCATCACGAATGTCTCTCCAGGTGTAACTTTGCTCAGTTTCGGCGCAGGTGAGAATTACTTGAGAGACGGGAAAATCTCGTTTTTGGTCTTGAAAGAGGAGGGACCAAAGATCGAGGTCTTCTGGGATGTTGATGGGTGGGAAGGTGGACTGGTATGGCATTTTGAGATTTTGGGTTTGTAGATGTCACTGATGAAAGGAAGATATCATTGTACATAATTATTAAGTATCTATCCCGTAGTGCCATTGACAGACCGCCAGGATAACTCCCTTGTCACAAGGAGTTAATTGGTGAATTAGGGATGTCTTTGACAACATTGGTTTAGTCGCGGTGGCTGGCATCGGCTTTCAACCAATTAGTTCCATCTCAACAATGGGTGGTCGTTTATCATCGGCCTCGGGGGGACGGCGCGGGGCCGAAATGCGAGGGATCGTCATATGACAGTTGCGTACAGATACTGATAAATATTCCGAACTTGTATAAAACATGCTGAATGTTCTGAATATTGGCATCGCGTGAAACTTGATTGAATAAATAACTGGCTTAAGTTCTTATGTTGTCAGTTGAAGAACAGGCATGGCGGGCAAGTTGATAAAAGTCAAAAGGGACATTCAGTCATCTCACACTCCGTACAAATAAGGTACCCGCCAAGCTTACCCCTGTGTAATGCACGGGCCATTTAACGGTAAGTGCACCGTCACATAACCGTATAAGCCAGTAAGATACGGATTTACGACGTATACTGCGGAAATTGCACTAAAAATCACCGAAATTTCAATAGGATAGGGTTTTCTTAGTAAAAATATCTATATACAGGCCTTGGCAAGCTTTTCAAGACAAGCAAGTATTTCTGGCCGGGTCGGCTTGATTCAATTTTCGGGGTCTTGATCTTGACTTGCTTGTCTTGCTTGAAAAGCTTGGTTCATTACTTGACTTATGTGACGGTCCTGGAAAAGGCCCGGCAATGGCACAGGTTATCCGAGGACTAGTACGAAAAATACTAGATTGAAGAGTGTAAGAAGGAAGAAGCCGAAGGCTTCCTTGCAGGTGGGAGGTTTGAGTGCAGTGCGCCCAGACCACTTGCTGCATTCCACGCAGCTATCTAATCTATCTATCTTTCTTATTTCATATCGCATGACATGTCACAACCTAGGGTCGTGACAACTTATGTGGACCGCTGGCACTGATGAGCACTTTGAAATTGCCTTCTTTCCCTTTTCTACCACCAACTTTTCACTTTAGCATCTTTTGACTTCCAGGTTCCGCATTGCCATTAAAATGGTGACTGGGCTAGGTGCCAAATGTTTTTTTTTTTTGATTGATCAGTTAAA
Source organism: Podospora fimiseda (assembly GCA_033297215.1). NCBI lineage: Eukaryota > Fungi > Ascomycota > Sordariomycetes > Sordariales > Podosporaceae > Podospora > Podospora fimiseda. The sequence continues at coordinate 276,997 of MU865298.1, read as the reverse complement.
GACGCGAGATCGGCCTTTCAACCGAATGTTCCCCTGCCCGACACCAAGGTTTCATGCGTGTCACATTGACTACAAAGTGCCCAAGAACTGATCACCATTCAGCAACATTGGCAACGAAACAGATCGCCCCTGGGAGGCTATGCTTATTTCTAGGTGATGCAAGTCTAGCCGATACGCTAGATTACTTTTGAAGAAACAAAACCTTTTTCCAGGCACGCAGTGGTCGAGATCGATTCGCAGCAAAACTAACAAAAATGATATCGACTATCTACCACGTGTGCCGGGTCAGGACAGCGAGGTCTGGAATCTACGGTGCTTCTGGATTCTGGCATATCCGACAACTCGGTTCCGTATCCGTATTCACTTGTCTGGTCTCATCTACATCGCATGTCTATGATGCCATTGGAAAGGGTCAAATCCGTTTCGTGCATGGGGGAAAGGAGCAACAGGGGGGTGAAGCAACATGGGATGAAGCAACATGGGATGAAGCAACACTTGGGTAGCTGTTATTTCTCTTTTCGGTCTTGATAACCCGTGGTATTGGCTACCCATTACCAAGATACCCCATAAGATCTGCAAACTCCTTAGAACGTCAACTGTACCCCTTGTAGCGGGGTTGGTTACTAATTGGGCGTTGAGCTCGTTTATGGATCGGTATTGTGTATAAGACCGAGTTGATTGTCGAGGGAGAAACTATTTATTTTCTTTTCTTCTTTAGCAGCGACTTCAAGCTTATTTCTCCCCAAGTCTCTGTTCATTTCTTTTCTTTGATACAGCTGTGCTGTTTTATTCTTTCGACACATTCTTTTCCCACCCCTTACTACCTTGCACAGTCAATCCTTAATTCCCCCTTTTCTCTGTCAAAAATTAGTCAAAATGCTCCTCAAATCCACCGTCATTTTCTCCCTCCTCGCCTCTGCCCTCGCCCTTCCCATGGGAAGTCCCGTCGAGAAGAGAGCCCTCAGAGTCCAAACATACTCTCAATTCTCCGTCTCTGGTGGTGTTGCCGGTAATGCCCTTGCCGAAGTCAACGCGAAGTTCCCCGTAAGTCTTCTTCCTACCCAAGCATCACATAGTATACACTGACACTGATATCAAGGTCAACCTCTCGAACCCCGCATCTGTCAGCACCCAGGACGTCGCCATCCTCAAGGCAGCCCGCGTAACAGCCGAGGCTGCCGAGACCAAGACTGGCGGTTTCAATGAAGCCATCAACACTGCCGGCGGCGAGAAGACCGCCGCCGGTGCTGCTCTCCAGCGTGGCAAGATCAAGAACAAGGTCCTCAAGCTCCAGCTTCAAGTCATGACCTTGACTATTGAGGGTGCCCGGGGTAGGGACACTGCCGCTAAACTTGCTGAGCAGCAGAAGAAGTTGGCCAAGAATGTTGAACTCGATCAAAAGGCTGCTGGTCTTCCTAGCACGGCTGTGAACTTCCAGGGTACTAGCCAGCCGTGAGATGAAATTTGAGAAAACAAGGGGTGCTTAGAGTAGGGATTATCTGCTGTGTATGGAAAGTTTTGGTTATAAATGCACATAAGATCGATTGTTTCTTTTTTATTACAGGAGTACGGTCCAAACCCACCACTAGGTTTTCAGGATTAATTGTTCAGTTACAGCATGGTTGTGGATTACAAATTGGTGGGTGAGGGCTTTGACAATGCTGGATTGCTTCCAGGTCCCTACGGGACTCGATGAGGTCTTGGGACTTTAGCTTCGTTTGGTGAGGTCAGGGCTCGAAGGTTTGGGTGGGGTGTTCTCGAGTTTCGAGGTTTCGAACAAGACCTCATCCGCTTTATCTACGCCTCCGACTAAAACGAAATCAGTAGGCACAGACCTCCAACCGCAACCGAAATCTGCCAAAACTATTTCGAAATTTCCCTATTTCTCCCCCAGATAGGGTTGCCCCTTTGTGTGCTAAGGTGGTTTTGGAGAAAGTGGGAAGGTGAGTCTATGGTGATGAGTTGTACCATTTTCGAGGGTCTCGGGACCTGAAGTTAATAAGTTGTGATTGGAAAGATTTTGCAAAATGTGATATTTTGCAATGGAAATTACCAGTCTGAGAATGAGAGAGAGACAGATTAGAAAGGGCCGGGATCGTATTTCTTGCAAAGTACCGTCAAGGTTTGTGGCAACGGTGAACTAGTTTCCGTAACAACCCAAAAGATATTTTACAAAAACAACATGAGTGGCAGCCACAATATTTCGGTCACTTTTCAACATCAACGAGTCTCGACGCCATAATTCATAGACATGGCTATAAAACTTCTCAAAGGATGACAACCCCGAGCTGATAAGATTTCGCAAAGATTAGCAACACGTAATTCACCATCCATTCGTGGATATTTTCTGTTGAGAGCCTCATACATCATCTCATGAGTCGTTGCTGATAGGCAGACACATATACACTACCTGATCATCCCCTCCATCTCACTACACTATTATCCGGTTTGGGTGGCTGCGGCCCAGCGCCTTGGCAGGCTTTCTTGCTTCAACATGAGGTTATTAGCTGAACCGGGCAGTTTGATTGGTGCCCGCTGAGAAGTACCGATACGGGCGAGGGCCTCTCAGGTTCAGCCCGCTGGGTGACAGACTTGTCACTTCGTTCACGATTCTCGCATGTTTTGTTCCACGTATTACTGAGCGCCGAACAAAGTTTTCGACGATGTCTCTCGTCCTGCAACGGCCACGCTCAACTGGGCCAGGCCTCAAGACCGAAAACCGGCTCAAAGACGCCATCGGACAGGTTGAGAAAGAACTCACCCTTGAGCAGCAAAAAACTCTGCTGGGCTACAAGATGGAAGCGCATAAGTCACCACCTGATCTCAGTGATGTGATGCAACTCACTGCTTTTGTCGACCAGGAACTATCCAGCAAACCTGGGCTTCGTCGGCGTTGTTTTGGCCCTCGTTTTACCAACATTCTTCAGGCGGTTCAGCAGTTTGCCTCTATTGGAGATGTTCTCGTTGGGGGATCCCAGAATCTTATTGCTTGTGGTGTGTGGTTTCTAATCCGCTTCAGCTTATTGGTGAGTGGCTGTGTCTCTCTTGTTGATATATCTTCTACTTACTGTGTCTTCAGCTGGCAACTAATTTCCTTTCTTGCATTGAGAGAATGTCGACTCTTCTGATGGACGCTGGCAGATCCGCTCCTCGATACCAAGAAATGGCTTTGCTATACCCTCAGTCGGAGAAACTGCAGTCCAGCGTCTGCGAGTACTTTCTTTTTGTTGTCCGCCTGTGTCACCAGCTCGTGAAATTTACAAAGAAATCAACCATCAGTCAGCTTTGGACATTTCTCACCGATGAGGATATGAAGACGTACCATGAGGATTTCCAGCGATGGGCGAATTGTATCGAAGGTGATATGCAGTTGGCAATGAACAAGAGCATCAATAAACAGACTTCTACCCTGAGTTCTATCCTCACCTTGGATAAATATAGAGAGAGAGCAAAAACATGAATCAGGGTTCTGGATAACATCTCGAAATATGACTTTCAGACGACGTGGAAGGAAATCAGGAAGGCGGGAAATACAACCATGTTCCAGCAACTTCCACAATACCGTGCGTGGAAGTCTTCAAACGTATCATCGACACTAATATACCAAGGGAAACTTGGTTCTGGCAAGTCTGTATTGCTTGCCAATATTGTCTCAGACCTCAACCTCAACATCACCAGTGACAAATGGCCTGTGGCATATTTCTTTTGCAAGCACGATATTCATGAGAGCTTGAAACCAAAGACCATTATTGGCTCATTAGTTCGGCAGCTCTTGAGCCGCGTACAGGACCTCGGATCAATGGAAACAGTCACCGACCATACTTTCGTCTTCGATCTAGATACTAGAGAAACAAGTAAGCTCGTTCAAAAAGTCCTTCCCCAAGGTTTTGCGGCATACACAGTGCTGGATGGCGTGGATGAATGTGCGAGCCAGAAGATTGAGGTGATTTTCCACCAGTTACGAGTGCTTCAGGACATGTTCTGTCTGCGCCTCTGTATTTCTCATCGATTGGAAGCCAACAATTCCTTTGAAGCACATATGAAGCAACTGGCATCATGTCACAGACTCACAATCCCCGAAGATAACCCAGATATTGGCAACTTTATCGATGATGAGCTTGAACGGCGCCTAAATTGCGGGGAGTTAGTACTGGGAGATCCAACACTTATAGTCGAAATCTTCCAGCGTCTCTTAAAGCACTCCCAGGGAATGTTTTTATGGGTTGTTCTGCAAATTGAGTAACTATGTCAAGAAAAGACAGATGATGCAATTCAAAAAGCGTTGGCAAATCTTCCAAAAGACCTGCCGGAGACGTTCTCCCGCATACTAGAAAGATCAGCAGTTGCAGGAGCAGAATACCAGAAAAAGGGTTTGAACCTTATTATCGCAAGTCGACGGCCTTTGGTGAGTGCGAATGCTCGTAACCGACAACTGTCATTCTGACTAACAGGTTTTTTTTCTAGACAACAGAAGAGCTTCGTGGAGCATTAAGTGTCGTGCCCGGCGATCCTGTGTGGGACACAAATAAAATTATCAACAACGTATTCTTGGTACTCGCTAGCTGCGGGAGCCTCCTCATGGTGGATGAAGAGTCACTGACAGTGAGACTCGTTCATCATAGCGTTGCCCAGTATCTACTCGGGGAATTCAAGGGCTCGCCGAGTCCAATGGTTACTCAACGAGGAGCGAATCGCTTGATGGGGAGCATCACTGTTACCTATCTGAGTTACGGGGTGTTCGAATCGAAGCTGTCAACAATAACCCGAATACCTGTCGGCTCCGCACCATCCCTTATTGTCAAGTCTATCGACACTACGAAGGCTGTCCAGAAGCTCGCCATCAAGCTGCTAAAAACTAAACCACAAGACCATGACATTGGCAGAGTTGTTGCAGAACATCTCCCAACATCGACCCAAGATGCATTCGCGTTTCTACCTTATGCAAAAGCCAACTGGATCCATCATTGCGAGGAGATCACCGCAAATGGCGGGGACATGTTCAGCCTATTGAAGAGAGTTGTGGAGAGCCATATACACGATGGAGGCAAGTCATTACTCTTATCAGTCGTACAACATGGTCACGAACATCTCTTCCAGACCCTCCTTGGGTTGTTGAGCCAGTTCCAGATTACTAGACTTACTTTATCTCTTGACGGCAGTAGTAAGCAAGCAATTGATTGCTTGTTTGGTGCAGGGACTGGTGTTGCGTGGACAGCCAATGCAAAACGCATGGGTCTTTTCCCGCGGCTTTCCATTAGGAACGAGGACGGGGAAGCCATTATTCGTCTTTTGCTCGACCCCACATACTCAAATCCGCAGCTGTCGGAAGTGCACCCAGCGGAAAAATCAATTCGGCCTACAATCGGTCGAAGTCTGAGAACAATATTCTCAGAATTTCACTCATATATCGGAGGCCCTCCCGGCGATGAAAAATCAAAATGGAACTTCAACGCCGCGCTAGGTGCCATGCTCGGCTGGGAGGTTTTGGCACCACTTTTGCCTGGGGGCCAAAAAACTAAGCTTCTATACGCGCTACGCCATGATGATTTGACATTTCAAATGCTCCTTGGGCTAGGTACTGCTCGTGAGTCGTGGGATGAGCTATTGAAGATTGCTGTTGAAGAAGGTAGACAGTCCGCGGTCGATACCCTACGTCTAATAGGAGTAGCGGGAGACACGCCATTGCTATTTGCAACTCGACAGGGCTACCGCTCTGAAGTTGAGAGACTTGTCAGGTCAGGGTCAGATTTAGAAGCAAAAGATGCAGATGGAAACACAGCATTAATCGTTGCCGCTCAACACAACCAGATCGACATACTCAAAATACTCTTTCAGAACGGGGCAAATATTGAAACAAAAAATTCAATCGGAGATACACCACTACTTGCCACTATACATCGTGGCCAAATCGAGGTTGTCAAGTTGCTGCTAAAGATGGGGGCAAATACCAACACTGTTAGCTCGTTGGGAAATCCCCCTTTGCTCGTCGCTATCCAAAATAAAATGATTGACATGACAAGGATACTTCTTCGAGCAAGGGTGAATACAGAGGCTTCAAACGTCGATGGCGATACCCCATTGATGGTTGCTGCTCGACAGGGTGACATGCCTACCGTTATGGCGCTTCTACGGGCGGGAGCCAAAACAGCGGCAGTGCCGCATGAACCAGCTTTCGGTGAGCTCTTGTGGAACGTTGCCCTAAACAATCAAGAAGCAGAAGCCGTTGCACTGGTTACCGCAGGTGGGAATACCGAGTGGAAGGATTTAGACGGATTCCCACTGCTAATAAAATCTGTTTTGAGTGGGCAACTCTCACTAATGAAAATACTTATGTCTCATGGAGCGGACATTAACGCAAGGGACCTTAAGGAGAAAACACTGTTGATGCACGCTTCATATAAGGGGTACTCACCCATTATCCAGATGCTGCTAGATCGTTCGGCAGATCTAGAGTTATCAGATGATAGAGGCTGAACGGCATTGTTCTGGGCTGTTGAGGGGGGAAAGATGGAGGCCGTGGGGCTTCTTATTCATGCTGGAGCGAGGAAGACAGCAGTGGACAAAGTATTAAGGACACCAAAAACTCTTAGCACGCGACCTTGGATACAGTCAAACAGTTGATATGCTAGCGGGCCCCATACCAGAACCATCGGCTGACGAGATAGACTCTGACTAGCTAAACGATGTGTCAATACTTTATCATGATATTGGGGAACATGATAGGATATCCAGTATTGGAAACTTGCAGACACAAGTCCTCGATCGGTTTCAGACAACAACATCAAATCCAGAACTCATAAATTGATTATACACCTGGATGACACCAACATACCTAAATAAATCTAGAACCTCTATGATAAACCCATCAAATACAAATCCCTCACAAAACAACTACCACCCCTCAACCAACCAATCCCAAACCTCCTCAACTCCCTTCAACCCATCTTCATCACCCAAAATCTCACACAAAACCCTCCCGTCCTCTACAGCCTCCCACATGGCACCACTTATCCCTTCTTCTTCTTCTTCTTCTTCGGCTTCCTCCATATTCATCACTTTTACTCCCCAAATCCCCTCAGCAACTTCCAGTACCTTTTGCATCTTCCCCAAAGCAGTATGTTCTGCTTCTAACCCATCACTGGTACTCTTTTCTCTAGTTTCCCAGATTATCGAGCAGATTAATTTGATATTCCCCGGTAACGATTCATCATCAACATCATCATCAGACGACATCGATTCCTGTGCTCTTGCCTGTTTGAGTCTGCTTCTCGTAATTGGGCCCGAGTACTGCCTTCGTCTTTCCCTTTCCTTCTGTTTCCTTTCCCTCCTACTTTGTTTCCTTCGCTCGTCATCATCATTGCTTCGGCGAAAACGATTTGTTCTTTGTGAGGACACAGAGACATTACTGCTTTTTCTTCTTCTTTTTTCTTTAGGATGTGAAGATATGTATCGTCTCGTGGCGACGAGACAAATATCGTGAATCCTGGTTGCGACGGCGAATAAATTAGGGTGGTGGTGGTTGTTATTATTCCCCTGGGATATCGGAACTGAATTGTGGGTAACGAGAGGATGATGATGATGATGATGATACTCTGGCGTACTCTGTCGTTGTTGTGATATATGTCGAGGACTAACTTGTGAGATGGAAGAAATTGTCGAGGTATGTTGTTGCCAGTTGATTCCTTTGAATATTGTGGGATGATAGCCTTCCTCTTCCTCATCTGAGGGAAGCTGTTGTTGTTGTTGTTGTTGCTCAAAGGGAAAAGGTGCTGTTGAAAAGGAATCTTGGTATGTGATTGACATGGTATGTGACGAGCCCGGAGATTCCGTCGATGATGATTTAGGTGTGTAGATGAAGTGGCTTGGGGAGCCGAGTTGGTCAAGAGTAGAGGTCATGTTGGAATGAACTGTGGGAAAACAAGTTGGCTCTCATTAAGCAACTGCAAATGATACAACCCTTATATATTCTTCTTCCAGACAAGGAAAGCTTTCACTTTAACCAATCGGAACCAAGCCATACTTCACAGGGGATAAAAGGTGAATTAAAAGACGAGTTCAAGTGCTTGTCTCAGACGGTAAAATCACTCTGATATTCCGATTGGGTATTTGTGTGTCTAGCGCCAACTATTATTCTATCTATACGTTCCAAATGACAATGCGTCCGTCCACTCCGCTTGCTACATATCATTAGTAAAAATGTGACAAGTGACAAATAGCAAAAAAAGACGGAAAAAAGACTCACAGCTGAATTTGGTCACAGCATCTCCAGAAGTTTCATAAGGTCGCAAAGTTGTGATGGTGTTTTGGTGGATTGTCTTGAGTTGGGTATTGTCCTTCACCTTTCCTTTGAGATCCATCTGCTTGAACATGTTCAATGCGGACTCTTCCCTCTCCTCGCTCAGACCAGGGCGGCTCTTAGCCTCAACAGTTCCGCTCAATTGCCAACCGTTGATGCCACCCTTGAACCTGAAGGCCTCGCAATCATAACCAGCGGCAATAATCTCGGCCTCACCGTTCCAGATGAGGCTCATGAAAGGAAGCAGCTGGGTGTTGATGCTGATGACGGCCTTTGGTGGCTGCTCGGGGGCGCTCGGATAAACAACAGTAATGCTGCTGTCGTGAGCAGCAAATGCTAGAGCGTCGCCGCTGGGAGAGAAAGCCACGGAGTGAATCCAACCGGCGGAATTATTCAGGTATTCGCCACAGATGGTGTTGAAGGGCAGTCTCTCGCCCCAGGCGGTGGGCTCGGGTCTGGCATCTACGCCTTTGATGAAGCTCGACAGAACGCGAGCGTGGGCATCGGTGGATCCGGCAGCGAGGAGGACGGAGTTGGGATGCCACCCAACGGTTGTGATGGTACTGCGGATGGGCTTCTTCAGGTGTTTCGAAACCCACCAGTCATTCTCCTCCTCGAAGTAGCAAATTGCAATAAGTCTGTCGCCTGAGCCAACCGCAAACTTGGTCTCGTTCGGCGACCAGCGCACAAAGGTGGCAGCTCTGTTGATGCGCAAGAGGACGAGTGTCGGTTTGTAACCCTGCGGGGTGGGCTCCCAGACGAGGGCATTGCGGTCCTGGGAACAGGTGACGATGCGACCGGAGTTGGGGGCAATATCGATGCTGGTGACAGTCTTGTCGTGGCCCTTCAACTCGTCCTTGAGCTTGAATGCATTGCCGACCCTTCCGTAGAGCTCGACGGTGGTGTCCCTCGCAATCGCAAGCGTTTGGCGGTCTGCCGAGAAGGAGTGGTCGGCAATTGGGTTGTGGAAAAGGTGATGGACTTCGGGGGCGGACATGGTGAAGGTAGTTTTTGCGATAGGAGTAGCTCTCTACTACCGCCTGTTGTGGTGACTGATGATGGTTGGGTGATGTTAGTGAGTGGTGGAGTGCCCTGTCAGGGGGAAGTTGCCTTGGAGGAGTTGTTGCGTAACTGGTGGGGTAGAATGTGGGACAGGCGCTATGGCCAAAAATAGACAAACGCCATGGGGTGGGATCTGCAATTCAATGTTTGGCGTTGGGTCTGTTGCAGCGAAATTCAGAAGGGCACAATTTTAACCCGCCATGACTACTATCAACGCGACAAAACACCAGTCTCCGTATTGCACCGCAAGTTGTCGTCTCAAATCGAGCACCTGAAGAAGCAATTGTACTTTTGGTCTTATATAGCAATGGCCACGCGAACTCTTCCTCCGGCTCATGGCCTCCCAGCCAAAGTCGCTTCAGTTCCACCAAACCAGACTCTCTACGTCAACAACCTCGCATCGTCCAAAATCCAAAAGGAAGATCTTAGAACTGCTCTCTACATGCTATTTTCAACCTACGGCTCCGTCTTGGATGTTGTAGCTCTGAAAACCCACAAGATGCGTGGACAAGCCCATATTGTTTACAAGGACATTCAGACGGCGACCCAAGCAATGCGATCACTGAATGGATTCGAATTTTTGGGAAGGGAATTGGTATGTATTGGTTCATACTACGATTGGAACCAATGTTTTGCTAACTGGAACAGCAAATCTCGTATGCCAAGTCCAAATCCAACATCATCGCAAAACTCGACGGCAGCTTCAAGCCTCCTGCAGTTTCAACCGCAGCACAAGTTGAAGTCACCGATCTTCAGCAAAGCATTTTCAACGCTCCAGTACCTGGTGCCTCCACCTCCACCTCAGGCCTCCCGCCAAAGCCACCAGCCGCCGATCACCTCATGCGTGATGCTGGAACCCCCGAGAGTCGCGGCACGAAGCGGCCGAGAGAGGAGGAACAAGAAGAGAGCGACTCTGATGTCGCTATGGAGGAGGACAGTGATGACGATTGATACCCCGCCCGATTGGCATTGAACAGCAATAGCTGCTGATGGCCAGCTTACGATTGGAGTGCCATCTCTGCAGGCACCCAGAGGCCTATACAACCGCCAACCAGTCCAAGCCATACCATGAGGTAGTTTTCCTTGGAGCAGTCAAATTTCGACATTGCTTCACCGAGGAGGCAAGGATGGATAAAAAAGCTGGGAAGCCCAGTAACTGGGTGATGCTGGAGAATGGTTTGTGTTAGTCTAGACCTTTCGACCATACAAAAGTGTCGCCTAGTTAACTTTTTTCAACAGCAAAAGAATTCATAAAAGATACTTACGTCAGCCGAAATGCCACCGATTCCTCCAGCGCTGCGGAGCCCATCCTTGTATTGGTCCGGCACGAGTCGCCTGAAGACAGTGTCGATGTCAAAGGCTTTCTCGTCGTTGGGAAGGTTGTGTAAACTGAACCACAGGCATGGGACCTGGTATGTTGGGTGTAGGTGTACTTCATATACTACATGGCCGGCTCTGTTTGCTACTGGCTTTTTGTGCAGTGCGGCCTTTCATGATGTGAGAAACGTGGTGTTGGGTTTATTCCAGACATATGAGACAAACCTGGTCCGCATCTTCAGCTTCCATCATGTCCTTGTCGGCTTCGATATTTGACTGTCCTGTGCCGCTGCCGAATGATAAACTCTCCAAAATGCTAGATAGGTCCCCATCGTCCAGCTCACCTTCGAGCGGTCGAATGATCTGGAGATATGTATTGTTCTCCGGGCCCAAGGCAAACGACATGTTTAATGCTGAGCATGTTCGGAGTTTCCATTGTCTCCTGATGAGGCCAAGCGTTGCCTGACAGTATCTTCTGTCCAGGTGATGACAAACTTCGGCAAACTCTTCCCCTGTGAGAAAAGGGTAATTTCGAAATTCTGATGACAGCTGCATGACTGATATTCCGGGTTTTGCAGTTTGAAGTCGCGAAATCCGATTCTCATCATAAAAGATGTTGGAGTGGAAACCAAGCATAAATCATGCCCAACCGTCTAAACCCGATTTGGTTTTTTTGTCATTTCAATAACCGGAGATTGAGACATGTTTGCTGAGGTAATCATTCAACTTAACAATCTGACACGGTGTTACACAACGAAGGATGAAAAGGTTATTTCTTGCCGATCCCAGAAAAAGCACCCTTTTTGGGGCTTTCCAGGGAGTCCAAAGGATTGATGCTGGTGATACCGTGATACGAGTATTGGGATTACATGCCTGTTTTATATTCCGTATACGCCGTATGAAGAACCCAGGGTGTTTCATTCCCACCAATCCGTTTCAATAACATTATGGACTATATTCAGCTTGTCAAGAAAAGTAATATATTCTGATAGAACCCTTCGTCAAAAACAATATCATGACATTAACTTTCAGAAACAATAACGTTCCTGCATGATTTTAGCTGTCCTTTCAGACCGGTACGGCTCCGTTGACTGCCTCTCCGGATAGGTCGACTGTGTCCCGCTTCTTTTTCCTCAACTCAATGCCTTTTTAGTGTAGAAAGGCATTTTTATGATCAAGTACAAATATCGCACTATCAAACGTAGGCCGTTGATGAAGGACACAGTCGACCTCGACTGAGCCGTCCCGTTTCAGACGCCAAGATCAACGCCTGCCGATCGTTCCGTGCCCCGATCCAGTTCCCCACATGCCACTGCCAACCAGCAGACGCCACTGCAAGACACTGCATTTGTGAACGTCCACGGCAGAGCTTCCCGTCCCTATCCCGCCAAAAAAAGAAAGAGCCACCTTGCTGGCCTCTTTGGATTGCATCTAACAGCAACCTTACCTTATTTCTTCTGTGAATTTTTGATTCAATTCAGTATATAATTTTTTTTATTTTTTTCCCTATCTTATTGCAAATCAGGACCCCCCAAAAAAAAAAAAAAAAAAAAAAAAAACCGGCACAACCTTCCCAAATACCTTAATCAATAACTAAAAAAGCCGCCACCACTCGCCGCCGCCCTCGCAGCAGCAGCAGCAAAGGTTACTTTGCCCTGCCATTTTTTTGCCTATGAACAACCTGAACCGGGACCCTTTCAACCGCCTCAATAGAAGTCCTTTATCACTCAACAACAGAGCAGATCCAATTGCGAACTGGAGACCAAAGACCAACAACAACAACTCAAATAATAACCTCGCTACCCTTCAATACGTTTTACAGACCGCCGCGACAGCTACTCAGACCGCAGCTGCAGAGATACGTGAGAAGGCCAGCGAGGCGGTCCAACAGGCTCTTGCAGCTGGTGGGAGCAGCAGCAGCAGCAGCAGCAGCGAAGAAAAAGACGAAGGCGAGGACATGTCGTCGTTTTCTGTTCCAAAAAATGTCCCTTCCTTTACAAATCCTAATAGACAGTACGAAGACCGACTTTGGGCCGCTGCGAATCCACGAGGAAAAAACAAAAATAATAATAGTGGGGTGTTAGGAGGGGTACAAGAGTTTTTGGGTTCGGGTAATAGGGGTGGAGGGCTGCCGATGTATAAGGATAAACCGTACATGTACCCCCCTGGGAAGGGGGGACGTATATACAGAAGGAGAAGGACGACATGTGGGGTTTTGTTTTTCGTTTTGGTTTTGTTGGTTTGGTGGAGTGGGATGTTTGCTGGACATCAGGAACGGGCGGTTACAAAGTTGAATCAGTGGGGGTTGTTGAGTAAGGATACGACGAAGGGGAGAAATAAGGCGGATTGGTTAAAGAGGAGGGAAAGGGTGGTTGAGGCTATGGAGTTGAGTTGGGATGCGTATGAGAGGTACGCGTGGGGACAGGATGAGTTTCACCCTATCACGAAGACGGGGAGGCAGATGGCACCAAAGGGGCTTGGATGGATCATTATTGATTCGTTGGATACATTGATGCTCATGAATTTGACGAGCAGGCTTACTCATGCGCGGGAATGGTTGGCGAATTCGTTGACTTGGGATCAGGATCAGGATGTGAATACTTTTGAAACTACGATTCGCATGCTGGGTGGGCTGTTGTCAGCTCATTATTTGTCGACTGAATACCCGCAGCTTGCGCCGATTCAGGATGATGATCGGGGCAAACCCGGGGAGGATTTGTATTTGGAAAAGGCAAAGGATTTGGCGGATAGGTTGATGGCTGCGTTTGAGTCGCCGTCGGGTGTTCCGTACGCGAGTGTAAATTTGGCAGAGTATAAGGGAATTATCTCACATGCTGATATGGGCGCCTCTTCAACTGCCGAGACGACGACGCTGCAGCTTGAGTTCAAGTATTTGGCCAAGTTGACGGGCGAAAAGGATTTCTGGGACAAGGCAGAGCGGGTTATGGAGCTTGTGGATGACAACGGTGCCAGAGATGGGTTGGTGCCCATCTTTATCTATGCCACAACGGGCAAGTTCCATGGGGAGAATATTAGACTTGGAAGCCGCGGCGATTCATATTATGAGTATCTTATCAAGCAATATTTGCAGACCAACAAGAAGGAGCCTATCTACGAGGAGATGTGGAGGGAAGCTCTCCAGGGCGTCAGAAAACATCTCGTCACTTACACTGAACCGTCCCAGTTCACCATTATTGGTGAGCGGCCGAGCGGATTGGATGGAGATCTTTCTCCCAAGATGGACCATCTGGTTTGCTTCATGCCTGGGACCATTGCCCTGGCAGCCACGGGCGGTCTTACTGAGAAAGAGGCCAAGAAGCTTCCGACATGGACGGAACAAAACGAGGCTGATATGCAACTTGCTCGCGAGCTGATGCATACCTGCTGGGGCATGTACAAGTTCACTGCCACTGGTCTGGCGGGCGAGATTACTTATTTTAATATCAACAACCCGCCTCTCAACTGGACGGCACCCCACCAGGCAACAGCGGAGTTCGACCCGGATCCGGACGCGGAGTGGCGGAAAGCGTATGAAGTCAGACAATTTGATTCTCACAACCTGCAGCGACCAGAGACTGTGGAAAGTCTGTTTTATATGTGGCGCATCACCGGCGACATCAAGTACCGCGAATGGGGCTGGGAGATGTTTAAGAGCTTCATGAATTACACAGCCGTCGAGGAAGGAGGCGGGTTTACGAGTCTGCAGAACGCAAACGTGATACCGCCGACGACGAAGGACAATATGGAGAGTTTCTGGCTGGCTGAAACGCTAAAATATTTTTACTTGCTGTTTGGGCCGGACGACTTGTTGCCGTTGGACAAGATTGTGTTGAACACTGAGGCTCATCCGTTGCCTAGGTTTGATATGGGTCCGTTGTTCTCTACTGGGTGGAAGAGGAAACCTAGGGATCAGGAGGGAAAGCTTGTTGAATAAGTAGAGAAGTGAAAGTTTTCCTTTGGTTTTATGATGATGAAAGAAGAAGGGTTGTTTATATGTATGGTTTGGGTCTACTGTATATATGGAACTTTTGGGTATATATAGTAGACTTTTTAGAAATCACAGTTTGAACGTTGAAGATTCCCCCTTTTTCTGGTTGGTTCAGCGGAGAATTTGTTTATGTATTTTACGCACTGTATAATTTTACCCCGCGCGTATTTTATACGTTACGGAAGTCCTGATCTGTCCCCCCTTGCTTATTACACCCAATATATCCAATCATTCTCACTCTTTTCGGTTTTGTTTACTTATTTTACTCCCCAACTTCCCCGAAAAGACCACATTTGTCCTTCAAATGTTCACCATGACCCAAAGTAAAAAATTGGCAATAACGCTTCCGCCCAGATTTTTTCAATCTCACCCGGTCTTTCATTGTAAGTTTTTATCTCCTACTCATATCATTTTAACGATACTGATTTGTGATCAATAGCAATATATCCCACCAAAGGAACAAGTCCAATTAAACTGAGTCTTTCTTCTTCGGCACCTTCAACATCCACCATTATTAATCAGGAGATTCAAACTGCCACAGAAAGGTTATTGACTCTAGAGAAGAGATCAGAGGAGACGGAAAGGATATTGAAGGATTTAAAAACACAAGTGGAGTTGCAGAATGACTTGTTGAAAAGGGGTATTGAGGAGATGAGGGAGGTGAGGGAAAGGGCAGAGAAGATTGGTAGGAAGCTTGAAGGGTTGGGGAGGTTGGGGGAGGATGTTGTGGCGGATACGGTGGAGGGTTTGGAGAAGCGGGTGCCTAGGAACAAGACGAAAGCACGGTAAAAGAAGGGGAAGGGAACGGATAAAGGGGAAGATTTAACGGGGATGTAAGATACCTAGATGAGATGCTGTTCCGAAGGCGGGGTTATTTTTATTTAGAGGGTTAGGGTTATACCGACCCCCACGTACCCCAGGAAACCCACTGTTGTCCGCGACAAGGAACGGACCCTGCTGTAATACTGCTACGACGTCAGCCAATCCAGGGTTCAAGCTTCTTTCCCTTTTTCCATCCAATCTCAACCCAATGAGGGCCAAAGCAATCATGGTGGTGGTCGCCCGGATGGCCTATTTGGTCTGTCGCCTCACTGATAAGAAGGGGACACAGAAAGAGGGCTGCAGTTACTGCATCTTTATGATTTCATTTGTCCCCCGATGGTTAACTTCTACCTATCATTATCCCCTCCATAGCAATGAAGAAGCAATCACATTCTTATTCTTAAAAAACCAAAAACACATATCATCATGCGCTCTTCAAGCATAAAAGAGGGCGGCGGTTTCGCCGGTGCCCCCTCACACATAACCAGAGGCAGCAGCATCAGGAGCACCACCAGAAGCATGGCTACATCCACCTTTTATGATGAAGATGATCACCACTCACAGCGATTCCGAGACTGGGTTGATTCTTTTCGTCGAGATCCAGGTCGTCGCATAGCTCCCGCCTCCGTCATTTACAGCATTGAGGACAGTCACAGCACTGCTGGGGGATCCTATGGCGTTAATGAACATCCACAACATGGTTGGCATTATCTATTCGACTTGCACGCTGCGAATCTCAATACTGCAAACACTTCGCTGTCGAGGGAGTTGAAGGGGAGACATCTGCAAATGATTGCTATTGGTGGTTCGATAGGTGTGTCTTAACCAAAGAAATGGTGGTTGTCTCACTTTTGACTAACACAACAACGTTGCATTTCCTAATTAGGTGCTGGTCTCTTTGTTGCATCTGGACAATCACTCACTTGTGGCGGTCCGGCTTCTGTGCTACTTGCTTATGCCTTCGTTGGTGTAATGCTGTACTGTACCATTCAGGCGTTGGGTGAACTTGCTGTGGCATTTCCCGTGGCAGGATCCTTCTCAGCTTATTCAACGAGATTTCTCGATCCCGCTTGGGGATTTGCAATGGGGTGGAAGTGAGTTTATCTCCTACATCTCCTTCACAGTCATCCACTTTCTCATTAACCCCCCTTAGCTATGCACTCCAATGGCTTATAGTCCTTCCCCTCGAAATAATTGCAGCTTCCATAACAGTAGGCTACTGGAACACCCACATCGACCGCTCAGTCTTCGTCACCCTATTCCTCGCCGCCATAGTGACTATCAATCTCTTCGGCGTCAAAGGCTACGGTGAAGCAGAGTTTATATTCTCCATCATCAAAGTTGTAGCCATAATCGGCTTCATCCTCCTCGGAATCGTCATAAACATAGGCGGTTTCCCAAACGACGGGTTTATCGGCGGTCGTTACTGGCAAGACCCAGGTCCCTTTAACAACGGATTCAAAGGCTTCTGTGGACTCTTCGTAACAGCCGCCTTCGCCTTTACAGGTACAGAACTCGTAGGCTTAGCAGCAGCCGAAGCAGTCAACCCGGTAAAATCCCTGCCAACAGCCATCAAACAAGTCTTTTGGCGCATCACCCTCTTCTACATGCTCTCCCTCACCTTAATCGGCCTACTAGTTCCCTTCAACCACCCCGATCTCCTCGGCGCTGAATCAGTAGCAGATATCTCCGCCTCCCCCTTCGTCATAGCGATTCAATCAGCATCAATCTCCGTCCTCCCAGGCGTAATGAACTCCGTAATCCTTGTAGCAGTAATCTCAGTCGGAAATTCCGCAGTTTTTGGATCCTCCCGAACCCTAGCAGCCCTAGCAGACCAAGGGCAAGCTCCACGTTTTCTGTCATACATCGACCGACGCGGCCGCCCTTTGGCAGCGATCATCGTTGCCTCTTCCCTAGGTCTTCTAGGATACCTAACAGACCTCAAAGAAAACCCCACGATCCTAAATTGGCTATTAGCAGTCTCCGGTCTCTCCTCAATCTTTACTTGGTCATCAATCTGCTTAGCACACATACGCTTCCGAAAAGCCTGGGCCTTAAAACACCGCCCTCTGTCAGACCTCGCTTTCCTGTCTCAAGCAGGAGTCAAAGGGTCTTATTTGGGTCTGTTCCTAAACATCCTAGTCCTAATAGCACAAGTCTGGACAGCAGCATACCCAGTCCCCCCTACTATTCCTCCATCCGTGAAAATGGATGATCTTGAAGTAGGATCAAATGGAGTAGGCAAAGTAGTCAATGACGAAAGAGATAGGGTGTATAATTTCTTTTTGCAGTGTCTTTGTTTGCCGATAGTGGTGGCGTTTTATTTGGGGTATAAACTTTGGTTTAGGACAAAGATTGTGAAGTTGTCTGAGATTGATTTGGATACGGGGAGGAGGAAAAGAGGTGCGTATAGTTTTCGGTATGGCGGGTTGCCGATTTTGGTTGATAGGGAGGAGGATGAGAAGAGAAAGGGGTGGCCTAGGTGGAAGAAGATTTATAAGTTTTTGTGTTGATTTTCATGAATGATATGAAGTTATATGAGATTATGATGGGGGGTGGGATGGGAAAAGAATAATATATACCCTAGATACCTGGATAGGAAGGATGGAAAGGGTTTATCTAGGTTAGTTCCATGGTTATAGACGGGATACATGGTTTTTTTTTTTTTGGCTTCAGTGATACATACAATATAATTTCTTAGTACCACGACGAGTACTTTTGGCACTCGAACATGTATTTATGAAGAGACAGGTGATTGATATTTTTATTTTCATTTAGTTTGCTACTAATGTACTACATAGAATACTCTGTACTGTCTACATCTATCTGACCGGTTCTTCTCGATTTTTTTTTTTTTACTCATCACCAACCATCAGAGTCCACAAATCCTTCTCAGCACCGTACAACCTATCCCCCTCCTCAAAATAATCAACGACCCCATCCACAGTACCAGCGAACCTTCTTTGTATCGGAGGATGAGGCAAGTCGTCCTTCGTCAACACGATGCTGTGGTTAAAGTGTTCCATGTAGTCTAGCAGTCCTTCTTGTCCGGCCATGTAGATATCTGGTGAATTAAATACAGCCAGATGAGTTGTGGTGCTGTCGTTGTCATTGTTGCGCTTCCTCTTGGTATACCGTCCTTGTAGAGCTTTATGGCGTAATTGACGATATCATGTTGTGTAGTGGTATCATCATCGCTACCGCTATCACTACCGTTGCCACTGAAAACCTTTCAATTGACTTACGGATCGTCGAGAGGTAATGAGCGTTTAGAGCTAGACGATCAGCTTCGTCGTTGTTATTGGTCTTGACGGTATAAGAAGCATTGATATGTTCATGCATCAAATCGACGGGCATGTAATAACCGTTCCCAGTGTTGACAAGGTAACTCTTCAAGATGGCATCAGCTAGACCATCAGCCTTTGCCACGTCCGGATGAAGAATCCAGGAGAAATACAGCATCTCCCTGCCGTAAGCTTTACTCTTCTTGTGTGTCCTCCACCAAAGAAAAGTAGCGGAAGGGTCGGGATGAGGTCTTGAAGCGTTCCATAGTCACCGACACGCACGGCTTCGTGAATGAGGAGAAGCATCTCGATTGCTTGAAGAAGTCGACAGTGGTTTCTGAATTCAATGTCGATTGAGTCCGAGTCAGAGTATTTACCGGTCCAGTCATCTCCGGAGAAGACGGTTTCCCAGACTGAATCGAATATGGGTTCGAGTTGTTCATCCGTAAAAGAAGAAAATTGACACATTAGTCCCTCTGCTGTGAGATCGTCACTACGTATCATTTTCTTTTCCATCATGAAATGTATCATGAAAGCAAGGACTCTGGCCGAATATCCATGCATGAAAAGAGGCATAGCCTGACGATACTTGAGTCCTCGAGGTTCATGGATTTGCTTCTCGCCGCGGTAAAAGTAGTGAAAATCCGACGAGATAGTGGCCGGTGACCAGGAATTGCCCTCGGGTGTATCCCATAACGCGTTAAACAACATTTCAATGTAGTTGAGTTCAATGTTCCAAAACCCGGGACGGGCAACATCCATTTCTTTTGCTCAAAAAGAGAAGAGGATTCCATCTGTCCTGCCTGCATGTACCGAATAGACGACGTGGTCTTTTGATCGCCGTGGACGAAAATGAGGCGATCGCCGAGCCATGGGTAGTTGTGGGAGAGCCCGAACCTTTCTTTGAGCATGTGGTGAAGGTCGTAGACGTCGTTGACATGAGAATCAAAGGGATTGGGCGGGTTTGTTTCACGCAACATCGCTCCTAACGGCAAATACGGAGATGTCTCTTTGAATGTAGCTCTCTTGACGGTAGGCATGGGGGGTATCAGTCTCTTGAAGAGCTTGTTGAATGCATGCTTCGTCAGCCACTTAGAGGCGTTGCGGTAGGGGTCGCGACGAGGGAGAAAATATTGAATGATCATCTCTACCGTGAGATCAACTGAACGATCAATGTCTGACTGGAAAAAGGGACCATTTAACTCTGGGTTCGAAACCTGGGCACAAATGGCTAAATTAACCATGTTTTTGCCCCTGCCCTCTAATATTGGCGTTCGCATCATGTCTTTGTTGTAGCTGGCGTTGCTACATACGTAGAAGCAATCCGGGCTGTTGAAGACCGCCTTGATGATCTTCTTGGCATCCTCAGCCGTCTGGTTGAGCATGCCGTTGAGTGTGGTATATGATGGTATGATGCCCAGATGGTTGAGAGTCTCGATGACGGCACGGCTGCCTGTACCATCATTGGCAATTAGGTAAAGGCCCAGGATGTCTCTCAAGAAGCTGCGGCTACCATTAAATAAAGAGGACACCAAGAAATAGATCTCTTTCTGTTTCTTCTCATCAAATGTGACAGCCTTGATGTCATCTTCGTTTTTGTCCTGAGGCAGCTTATTAACATAACGCTCAAAAAACATTGATTGGCAACATACCTGATTGTGCAGTAGTTGCGAAAACAGCTACACAGTCAAAGGAGCCTTCTATTTGAGAGTTGACCAGCTATTCTTGAGACTCTCCTCGACCCATGCCGTATCACAAACCTCGGCAGCCGTTGTAGGAGGGCGTTGCTGCGTCTTGTGATATGCTCTGGGATTAAAGGCGGCAAAGGAAGGGTCATTCTTCAACAATTCGAGCTCTGAACAAATTTCGAGGCTGCTGAGCTTCTCCTTGATGGCGGGATTGTCGATTGTTCTAGAAACGACTCCGGCCGTTGTAGTATTCTCCAGGTAGACAGAAATAAGGGACTCGAAATTGTACACGTGCTTGGTGTCCTCGCCTCTCTCAACGGCGCGCTCATTGCGCGTCTCAAGGTTCTG
The DNA here is from genome assembly GCA_033297215.1 of Podospora fimiseda. Taxonomy (NCBI): domain Eukaryota; kingdom Fungi; phylum Ascomycota; class Sordariomycetes; order Sordariales; family Podosporaceae; genus Podospora; species Podospora fimiseda. Next base: position 256,192 of record MU865298.1, on the reverse strand, counting down.
GAACAGCTGCGTGACTTCTGATAATAGATGGGGAGGGAGAGAGTACCCAGCGTTGGGACCAGCTTCATTCTCATTCTCAGCTTGATTCCCATGTGGCTCGGAGGATGCCCGCAGGACGGCGGGCTCATCTTGAGCCCCAGAATTCGACATTTTCTGTAAAGAAATTAGTATTAAGGAATGCGAAAAAAAAATAGGCGGTTGCGATCGATGCCTATGAGGTCAAACTTTATGGGCTGTTGAGGTTGAGGTTGTGTTTGTGTTTGTCGCAAGGAGCTGTTGTTTGGACAAAATTTCCAGTCATTGGCCCAATACTTTGAAAGTGGGGGGTATGTAGGTCAAACTTACAACAATTCAAGTTTGAAAAAAAAAACGGAAGACTGTAAATTAACACTATGCAATCCATTAGATCACATTGTATGTATTTTTGCAGAAAAAGAAAGAGCTCTGGGACTATGGATACTGAGGTGGATGCATACGTACATGACCGCAGTGATCGTGATATAGTCAAGCGATAGGAGACCAGTATATCACAAAATACGACAGCAATGAAGAGAGAAAAACAATGAATTTACTGGCTATAAAACCACAAGATATCTTTTGGCAACCCATCACGGAGGGGAGCCTCAACAGTCCTAACCGAACATGAAAAACAAGAAGAAAAAGGGGGCTAATGGTACACCATAATCCAACAAAGATTTTTCGCAAAAGAAGAAACCGAAACGTTCGGTATGGTATGATGGTCATAAAAAACACATGAATCATCCAAGGAACTCCCTTTACCAAGCAAACGTTTTAAAAATCCCAGAAGCCGCTCGAAGGCTGAGGAGGTGGACGAGCTGACTTCTTAGTGAGCGCTGGGGGCGCATCATCACCATCCTCACCAAGAGCCCAACGGGCAGTGCCCTTCTTGCCACCCATACCATCTCCAGCCGTCACAATGCCTCGCTCATCACCAACCCGCTTGGCCTTCGGGTTCGGATTGCTGTTCTCCTTGTGTGCTGAAGGTGAGACATCATAAGTCTCCCAGTTACTCTCCATCATGCGCACCGCCTTTTGACGATCCTCTCCAATTTTGGCTTGGACCTTAGGACCGTTGCTCACGGGAGAGTCGTCAGTCATGCCAAAATGGGGATCAAAGGTCTTGTGGCGACCGCCAAGGTTGGTGATGTTACCCAAGGCGGGGGCTGGGGTGGGTGCGCTTCCGTCTGCATAGTAGAGGTTCTCATCGTAAAGGTGCTGTCCCTCACCCTGAGCGATACCGCGGGCCTTGCTGGGGTTGACGTGACGTCCCGCAGCAGGTGTCGGGCCATCATCGACAAAGTCAAAGTGTGCCTCAGCTTCACGGCGCCCCTTGGCCACCTGAGCCTTCTGAGCGGGTGTCTCTGCGGCAGCGCCGTTTTCAGCGTCCCAATGGCGAACATCCCGAGCTGGGTGCAAAGTACGGCTTGCCTTGGGCTTCTGTGGAGTTACGAAATCTTCAAAATCCCAATTGTTGTTGTGCTTGGTCTTCTTTGGCGGAGCGTTGGTGGGCTTGAGCGGTGGCTCGGTATGACCGTCATCAAAGTCGAAGTGCTGGTATTTCTTTGGGTTCGGGCGCACGTAGCGTTCAGGCGACTGGCCCTTCTCAAGCGCGTCGGCGTCGGCTGCGTTATCATCCTTGTTAAAGAGGCGCACGGGCTGGAAGTTCCTTCCAGCCCCAATCTTGGGGGCAATAACCTTGCTTGGTGACTTTTCGCGACCGTTGCTAGGTGAGCCGGGCTCCTCATCCTCGTCACCCAGAATTTCGGTAAGAGAGCGCTGAGCAGGTCTTCGGCCGGCGTAGGGAGACACAACAGTGGGTGCTTCCTCGAGCTCCTCACGTGGCGCAAATAAGGCCAGGGATGCATGCGGATCGCGAAGAATGTTGGTAGACTTTGAACGGTTGTGGATAGAGAGGTTCTCTGCCGCGGACGGAGCGCCACCACCCTTGACGCACTTTGCGAGCAAGTTGATTTGCTCCTTGCTGTCGCGAATAGGCCAATTGCGACCAGACTTTCCAATAACATCGAGCTGCTTGAGCAACGCTCCTTGGTCCCAGCTCTGGCGGATTTGCGTGATCTTGCCATTGTCGTCAAACGTCACAATGTGGGTCTGGAGGTAAATCGTGTTAGAGCTTGGGTAAGGTATGAGAGACGTGAGAACTTACAATCTGAAAAGTGACTGTGCGATCGGCAATAAAGTTGTCGTCGAGACCTGGTAGGTAAGCACCAGCGCCGGTTAAAAACTCGACAGAAAGCTCGGCCTCGAGAACAACGGCATTCTGGCCCTCAATGACAAAGAGAACATCCTCCTTGTTTTTCTTGATCTGGTTTCTCGCCGCGTTCAAGTGCTTGATGATGGCTTCGGGACCGGTATAACTTGTGGTGGAGGTGATGTAGTGGAGCGACGCGATTTCTGCGAGTACCGACTGGTTTGGTGCAGCAAGAAACTGCTTGTATGCAGCTTGCAACGCCATTTTTAAGAGGGGTAGATAATTTGGTTAGCTAAAAATCAAGACGGCAATCCAAAGCCGAAAAGAAAAAGCGATGTTTGGAAGAATTGAAGTTGAGAAGAAAAGAAAGAGAACGCGGAACTTGAAGGGTTCAGAAGATGTTGTATTCATAAATTGTTGGAAAGTGCCAGGATGCAGGTTCATGGAAAATGCAATGCAATGGGAAGGGGGGTGTTAACAATCCCTTCCATCGCCAGGCTTGGCAGGGCAAGCGTCACTCTGGGGGCCGTTGTTTATTGAGTTAGTGCATCCTTCCCACATTTCATTCATCCGCCCGAGCGACCTGGAACTTTTACGATGGCAAAGAGAGACGCGATCCGGTCTTCAAAGCGCGTTGCTGTGCGTCAGCCGGCTTTTACCGGATTGGTGTTTGGTGGGGTGGGGCAGATTCAGATATATTTTGAAGATTGTTGTTGTTTATGCAAACTTGAATGCCAACCAAGCAACCGTGGCTTTATTAAAAGTAAACTTGTCCTGCGATGACTGAGGCCTTCTTATCAATATTTCAATCGTGTGTCATTGCCTTCAAATAAATTCCATCGTTTTTTAAAAACCCCACCTTCGGGTCCCGAACCCGACGTGCATCAAATTGTACCGATTATGGACCTACGTACATATCCTTGTAGATCATAAATGCCCAAAGCTCAAGGACAGTGTCTGTTACTCACAATGTCTTTACTCATATCTTGATAGAATTTGGAGAAGAAAGCATTGTTGAGACGGTTGAGAACAGAAAGAACCAAAAAGACAAACTCCAAAATAAACGCCAAGCCAATATGTGGAGGCAGCCCCGCAAGTCGTTTTGTTTCAGAATTGAGCATCTGCTCCACAGCATGAACAGGGATGGTCGTTTCGGAGGATTCCCTACCTCAAAGTAGTTAGACCCCTATGGGGGATCAACCTCCCCAATGTCCCTGCACTTTTGGAGGTCTCGACCCTTTGATTCAATTTAAATGACTGTCAGGGGCATGCGAGACCGAGACTCGAGATTCCGATATTTTGATTGTATTTATCGGTATCTTTGCTCTTCTTGTGCAGGAGGAAAGGAAACTTAAAGACTCATGACGTATTCTTCCCGACCGTGATGAACAACCTGCTACCTGCAACACTTTCAGCTCCCCACTTTCCTCCATGGCAAGAATTGCCGACGGTGTGGTTGCCTTTCCCACTTGAAACCTGGACAATACCCAATCATGTACTTCGTCTGATCTTTGGTGATGAACTGGCGAGTCTGGAGCGGTGAAATATGCAAGAAATGCATGAGTGAAAAAGCCAACGAGGCTGCCATCGACCGTGGCCGAAAGGTATTTGTTTCAGGTGAGAACATGTTTCTGGTGGCTTCATCAAATTACGTTCCAGAGCTCTGGGAAAGAGATCATCACCACTGCACTACCGTCAGCCCTACGGCACTCCACTGGTGACGGTGACTGCTTACCCTCACCGCTGGGTGCCGGGATTCCTGGTTGTGCCTTGGGACGAAATCTGGCTGGGGTTTATATTGCAATTTAAGTAAATGCTATACATATAATAATTCACTCCTGTTCCTTTTAACTTTTTTGAACTCATTTTACCTATTGAACCATACCTTTTAATATAACATATCATTTGCCTCCAAATCATGACACTCATCCACCTCCCTCAGCCTCAACACAACCCTCGACGACCCCGTCCTTCCCCAATATCCATAATCCCTTCAAACCCGACGACAGCCAGCATCATCCAAACACCATCGACAGCCAGCTCAACCACCACCAACCCAATTCTCACACCAACAACCTCCTGCTCAACACCCTCCTCTGCCCAAATCCACACACCAAAGACCCCAAGTACTCTCCTCAGACATGCCCAACCTTCACATAAACCTCGACAACCCCGTCCACCTCCAATATCCGTGATTCTCCCACCATCTCCAAACATCAGCATTATCCAAACACCAACTACAACCAGCACAACCTCTACAAACCCCATCCAGACACCGACATCATCAACAACAACCAAAACACCTACTTCCCCCCCAAGGCATCCCCAACTCCACACAAAAAAACATCACAACACCTACACAGGCCATCATCTCCCTTTATCAACTTATATCCACCCTTTAACCTCCTCCTCTTCTTCCCTGTTCAAAATCACTCTTCACTACCCCAAAAACCGCGCCTGCACACTCCTCCGCACCCTAGACGATTTTTTTACTCTCCAAAATGCCATCAATCACATACGCTCACAAATTAGGGGAGTTGAGGAGATGGAGAGGTTTAGATTATCACAGCAAGAGAGGGCGCTGAAGAGACAGAAAACCGGGGAGAATGAGATGAAAAGACTGAAGAAGAGGGAGAAGGAGGAGAAGGAGCAAATGACCAAAGTAAAGGGGGATGGTGAGGGACAGCTGGGCGGACGAGAAGAGGAAAAAGGTCAAAATTGGTGTGTTACAAAGGTTAAGTATCAATATGAATTAAGGGCTGTAAACAATGGTGGGTATAAAGATGGATTGGAAAAAGGGTTTTTGCTGGGAATTGAGCTGGGGTTGAAGCTGGGTGAGAAGAGGGGGAAGCAGAGGGAATTGGCGGCCGAAGGAGGAGATGGTGCTGGTGGTGGGGAGCAAAAGCTCGCTCAGGGTGGTGAAGCGGAGAAGCAGGAGAACGAAGACTGTGGAGGATTCCTTTATCCGATTAAATATAGAGAGAGTGGAAGGTCACTGCCGGAAGAAGAGTACAGCAGGGAAGAAGCACAAGAGATACATAAAGCTCTTGATGAGTTTTTAAGAGATGTACTGGCTAAGATGGGTGGGAGCAGTCCTGCTGTTGAGTGGTTTTTGAGGAGGAGGGAAGGGGATTGTGGTGGGTGTTGACAGGATATCCCAGTCATTTAATATTTAATCTATAATAATCATAATCAGCGATGTTATCATGATAAAATCATTTTGTGTTCCCAATTATGTATAAAAGTTGTTAGATATATCTTTTCCCCATATTATTTAACCATTACTCCCTTTGATATCCCAAATCCCATTACATTAAAAAGGGTATATAACTTCATTACACTTCAACTATCACCCCTCAAGCAAACCCAATTGTCCAAGCAGCATTCTCCAACTGCTTCAACACCAACACAATATTCTCAACAACAGGCGGCAATCCCTCCTCTCGTCCACCCGCAAAATTTGCCCTCAATATTTCTTGAGCCATAGCCATACAAGCCCATGTCTCCTCCAAAAAGCTCCCCACTCCCCCACTGGCACCTGTTCCCCTAATAGCCGCCCTTCTTCCACTTTGATTAAAATCCCTCCACTCGAGAGCAACCACGCTGTCATCATCGTCGATATACAGAACATCGTCCCCATTTCCACCTCCCCTGCCTTTTCCTCTCTTTCCTTTATGCAGAGATCTAGTAACAACGCCCCAAGTCCAAACACACAAACTAGCATGCTGAATAGCAATCGCATAGAAATCCTTCAAGTGACCTTGCGGAAAATACAATCTTCCCTGTCTAAAAATCTGTCCAGCATGCCAAAGCGCCGTCCTCGCTTCCGGAGTGCCTCTCCACCTCTGCAGGTTCGGCAAGATCTTCTTAGCTTGTTCCTCACCTTCCTTCCCTGAGAATATCTGAAAATCATTCAAGCAGACATTCAAATTCATTAGCAACAGATGCAAAACCATGGTCTCCTGCGCAGACATCTCATGCCACCCTCTCGTAACTCGCTGGAAATCATGAAGTTGTTTACACAGTTCCTGACGATGAGCTTCGATAAGCGTTTCCATATTGTTTGAAAAAGGCTGGTGAGGATGCGTAGATGGTTTGTGAACAGACTTCATTTGTCTGAAATCCCAGATTAAGGCCCAAAACCCGTGGAGAAATATCGATATAGAGTATTGAACGTCCAAGAGATGATGGTGTGCTGACAGGAGATTGATATCCCTGAGAATATCCGGAAGGGATGGAGGTCGCTCCGCCGCGGGTGCTAACTCCAGGTAGCGAATTTTGAACTCTTCTGCTGTCCGGGCGAACCAAAGGTCTTTGGAGCATGGTAATGGAAGGGTAAGCTCTGCATAGGACATGATTGGGTTGTTGAATTGCGTCATTGAGACTTGAGCGTCTCTTAGGTAGGCGTGGAAAACAAGTCTGAACGGTCGGTCAGAAAAGAGGAGAATTAGGCGACTTGAAACTGGGGATGCTCACCTTTTCCAAGACTCGAGTTCATACCACCTCTTCCATTTGTCTTCCAGAACCTTGCCTTCGTCTGACGGATAGAAGATGATATCAGGATAGGCTGTCCGCCCGAATTTGCCTCTATAGCGCATCATCTACCCTGGTGTCAACACAGCGTCCTGGGAATACATTCTTGGACCATAACCTACCGCAATTGGCACTGGCAGATGGCATTCTGCGATCTCCATTTTTCGCCTGTTGCCGCTCCAAAGTCCAACATCCTGAACAAGCATCAAGGCTTGAACCTGGCCTATAACGGCAATTTTGGTGTTATCTTCGTCAAACTACTCGGGTGTCAGTCTTGATGAATGAGAAGGAAAAAAACTACTCACCCTGTTAGGTATAGTTATTCTGACTGCTTCTTGCAAAGCAAACCCGAATCGTCTTAAGGTGGCCACAGGTGCAAAGGCAACACCTGCAGCTGTGGCAATGGCCAACCACTCAGGCGACTGCTTGTTGAGGGAGAACGTCCCGTAATGAATCCACGAAGAAACCTGGCAAAGATGAGCAGCCAGGAAGACGTGAATCCATGAGTCCATCATCTCAGCCGACGGAAAAGAAGAGGCGACACGATTTACCATGCTATTTTCACGGCATGTGCTGAGGACTATGGCGAGAATCTTATCTCTGCAGGAAGTATGCAAGGTATCTTTAATCACTCGGTCCGTCGTTACGCCCGGGGCCTGAGCATCCTTGGATGGCAAAGGCAAATTTGACTGCTCGTGATAGGCGTTGTCGGTCCTCTGGGGAACCCATCTCCATGGGGAGTCCGTCCAGACCTTGACCAATGCTGAGGGTATGGTGTCTATTCCTGAGTTGTTATTGTTGTGGGTATCTGGGACAGGTTCTAGCCTGCTGTTTTGGGTAACTTCAAAGTTCCAGTTGTTCAAAAGACCAAAGTCAAAATCTTTAAAGTCAAGATTCACGTCGTCACAGAAGTCGAGGACTGCCAGTCCCGGAACTTCTGCGGCTCGGCCTGAGTGACCATCAGATAGAACATCACGCATAAAGTCAGAGAAGGGTAGCGGCAGATGGGATTCTTCCTTGACAAGGTCGTTATCCGGCGTCACAGATGTCTCAGAAGGCAAATGAAGCGAATGATGAGATGTGTCCTCCGCGAACGGGACCTCGCAGGAGATGCCGCGGGTCTTACAGCGTGTGCATCTCGAGGAAAGTTAGCTTAGGGGAAGGCATTTGTTAGGCATCAAAATCTTACGGTTTCTTCTCTTCACATTTTACTCTTGCCTTGGCGCATGCTTGACAGGCGTGTGCAACTCGAGTGGCGCCAGGATATGAAAAGATGCGTCTACGCTTGACACCGCTCTCGTCATCCTGATGGTTTGCGCGGTGCCGTTTCAGAAGATCGGCTCTGGCAAAGGCCTTGGAACAAATGTCACAAGAAAAGCGCTTCCCAAGCGTGTGGGAGGCAATATGTCGTTGAAGATGTTCGGGACGAGAGTACCGCTTCAGGCAGTGAGCACATTGGTAAAGAGAGCTTGGTGCCGGGGATTTAGTTGTTGAAGCCGGGGCCGAGATGGAGTTCGGAGCCGGTACGTGTGGTGGAGGAGGAGGTGGTGGAGGTGGTTGGTCAGGCGGATTGATTAGATATCTAATTGGGCTTGCCATTTTGCTTTAATCAATTAATTCATGATCCCGACGCTACCCAAGAAGTACACAAGGCCCGGTAGCTAAGATCAAAACAGACGGCAATTGTATGTACAGGATATTTTGGTGTCACAATTTCAAAATGCAAAGACCGATTTTCATCAATTGGAACTCTTGGACCGCTGTTAAAACCCGTCGAGGAGACCCACCGCCGCGCGTTCCCGCGCTTGGCATCGGACATCCCAGTTGTTTATGCTTGTTAGTATATAACCTTTTAAATCGGTATAACTTACCCAAGTCTAATGTCTCTTACTAATATTGATCAAACGCTGTCTCCTCTGTTTGTTGCCTTCTGCTTTTGACATCTCAATCCCCACTCAATCATATTTGTCTCTGGCCATCTCTTGCCTAAACTTTATTATCCATCATCTTTGACACTTTCTTCTGGAAATACAAGATATCGACGGTATTGGCATATGTGCGCCATGCCCGAAAATACACCATTCTCGGTTCCGAGTTCTGCAAAAGCCGAAGCGATGAGCTTTCACCCGGATATTAAACCATCAACCACCAGCCTTTCAAGACCGTTTTTCTCTGCCGCGAAAGCCACAATGCATCCATCTGATGATTATGACGGGTTTTGTATAGACGCTCTGACCATCGATCCGCCATCTCGGGACTCGATGCAATTCTGGAAATCCCATCCTTTCGACACGCGCCCATTTCAGACCACATCTGCGCCTCGTCAAAAACCTCACTTGGACTGACATGCAAACAAGCTCAAAATGCCAATGTTGGGGAAGTCCGGTAGAGACCCACGAGTAATATGTTTATATATGGCCCAGCCTTCCGAACATACATGACAGACTCCTTGCAAGGTCACAATATTTAAACCAACAAATCTTCGACCCATGAGATGTGCCATACCAAGACCACTTGTGGAGGGCACCCAATATATTTATGCATACCAATATCTATCGTCATAGCTCTACTGCCGCTCCCGAAACCCGGAACGGGAGCCACTTGCAACGTCTTTCCAGATATTGACCATTTGCCATGAAGACAATCGGATATCCGAGAGCTTGGAAGTGGGAGAAGAAGGTGGTAATGGACGGTGAAGTGGAATCAAGAGATACCCCTGAGGTTGCCATGCGCCAAGGCCTCAGGGGGGATGCACGGATTCTATCTTTTCTGCGTTTTGTTTCCCACCACCACCGGACGTAGCAGTCAACCAAATTTCAAAAGAGAAAACCCGACTCGGCTTTACTTCTATCATGATTTACGAGGCTATATGAAGTCGGCTAGGTCCAGGAGCTTTTCACTCTGTCTGGAAGGCAAAGTTGTGGGAATACCAAACAAGCTCACAGTTTAACTCATCCTTTAACTTCAAGATGGGTCACGACGCCATTGCCGCACCGTTGGCCACCGCCCGTGAGGTCACACATATCGAGAAGGCAAGAAAAAGAACCCTTGGAAATGTTCGTCTTCGTCACCAGGACACGAACGAGATCATTCTCATCCCAACACCTTCTTCCGACCCCAATGACCCCTTGAACTGGTAACCCGACCCCTTTTCCCTGCCGTTTAACTGGTCAGACAGTATCTGACCTTCTTTAGGTCACAATCATACAAATGGTACCTAGCAACGGTTATTTGCCTCGCGATGATGGTTTGCAACTTTCTGGCAGCTGGTCCATCCATCGCAATGGTCCACATTACCATGGACTTCTTCACAGGAGCCCATCCTGGTAGAAACCCAAGGGTTTTTATCGAAGCGGTCGCCAAGGTCTCCTATTTCTTCACCACCCATTCCATGCTCCAGGGTGTAGGCAACTTCATCTGGATTCCCATTGCCAACAAGTACGGGAGAAGGCCGACGTATGTAATCAGCTACGCAATCTACTTTGTAAGGTTCTCCTGAAACAGTCCAACGCAGAGCTTTTGATACTAACTAGGTATGTAACAATAAAAGGCTTCAGCAATCTGGCTCTCGTTTGAGCGATCCTATGGCGGGTTTCTTGCTGGTCGTATCATCATGGGCTTTAGTGCTGGTGCTGCAGAGACTGTCGGTATGATACACCCCAAAAGGCCGCGTCATCAAGTTCGGGTAGGTGAAACTGACCCACGCATTTCGTCGCTTAGCCCCTATCACGATAGCCGACATCTTCTTCCTCCACGAGCGAGGCACCGTTATGGCCCTTTACAGTTCTTTTCTAGCCGTCGGTATCGCTCTTGGTCTCATCATTTCTGGCTTGATCACAATTCACCACCATTGGCGAGTAATCTTTCAAGTAGGTGCTGGCCTTGTCGGTTTCGTCCTCTTAATCGCTTTCTTCGGCTTCCCCGAGACAGCATACACTCGTGAAATCCAACAACAAAGCGACGATGAAGCCACTCCCTCAGAAAAAGGAACCAACACCACCTCGGATATTGAACGCTCTCCTTCCCGCGCCCACCCGGGCAAGAGAACAACTCCTTACTTACAAACCCTCAAAATCTTCCGATCGAAGCCCTTGACCACCGAAAACCTCTTCAAACTCTTTCTTCGCCCCTTAGGTCTCATTTTTCTGCCTCCAGTTCTCTGGGCCGCCCTAGTCGAAGCAGCCACAATTGGGTTCCTCGTTGCCATGACCTCCAACGTCGAAATTGCCTTTGAACAAGCCTACCACTTCAAGTCCTGGCAAATAGGCCTATGCTTCATTTCGGCCATAATCGGGTCCCTCTTGGGAATCCCTGTCGGAGGCAAGTTTGGCGACGTGGTAGCTGATTACTTCACCAAGCGCAACGGAGGAGTCCGCGACCCCGAAATGCGTCTGCCGGCCATGATACCGGCCATGATTACCTCTCCTCTCGCTTTGGTTTTGTTTGGGGTTGCTATCCAGAGCAAAATGCATTGGATCGTCCCAACGATTTCTATTGCCCTGCGTAAGCTACCAATCACTTTTCATGTTTGCATAAAAACTGGCTGACCATGATTACTTTTAGTGAACTTTGCTATCGTCCAAGGGACAAACGTGGCTTTAGTTTACGTCATCGACGCCTATCGTCCCGTAGCGGGAGAAATCACTCTAGCAGTGATGGGATTCAAGTCTCTTTTTGGGTTTCTCCTCTCTTTTTACACAAACACGTGGGTGTCGCAGTCGGGCTACCAAAACGCTTATGGAGTCATGGCAGCCATCTCTGCCGCTGTGCTATTGGGTTGGATCCCGCTCTACTTTTGGGGCAAGCGGATCCGACACGCTAGTTGGTCGTGGCCTGTAGTTTCTTATATCCATTGGAGTGATGATCGTGAGGTTGGTGAGTGATTGGGTGATTTTTAGTGGGCGAAGATATCAAGTAAGAAACGACGTTTGGATGGGGAAGAGATATGATGGATCATATGGAGAATTTGATTCTTTTTTCTTGGACATTCAGAATGGGTTGGAAGGAATTATGATGGCAAATTGGACACCCGTTTACATATTTATTTTGGATGGTTTAAGACGTTTCTTTGACGTTGGTTCTATTGTCCTGTTACTCAATGGCACACTCTCTTTACAACACCCCCCCTTGAACGTTTGTTAGTGCCACGCCTGATCATAAACATGCCTTTTCGATATCAAAAAGGCCTTTCTAGTTCTAGAAATGGCTATTCATTTATAAGAAGCCCTTCAAATGATTAGAAATTCCTTTTACTTATAAATCAGGCCTATTTCAAAAGAAATAGCCGTTTTTTATTTTGAAAGATATGTTTATGATCACAGAGGCATAAGTATCGCGCTAACAAACGTTCAAGGGAGGTATCGTGCATCTGAAGTTCTCAACACATTGCTGGTGGCTTGGCTCTTCAAGACTAGTTCGGATCGGGAGTCATGCAGGACCGTAAATGGGAGTACATTGTGCTTCATTTCGGGAACCTCGACTTTTGCCATCTCTCGTCAGGTTTATCGAAATACAGGTACATTGGTTAGAACCGTAAGAGCACTAAAGGGCAATAGGGAATGATATCAAAACAACACGAATCGCTTCCAAAGTCAGAGAAACGAGTTGAACGTCTGCCCATAGGAGGGAAAGAAGTACCTATTTGTAGTACTATGAGAGATAAGGTACCTCTAGCGTGCAAGAGAATCATGTCTGCCAAGAGACTTGAAGATGCCAATCAGATGGTTACAGGCTGTGTATCTCAGTGATGAGCATAAAATGATAAGATGACACCGGCCTTTGAGATAGGCCGCTGGGTCGCATATGTCCGAGGAAGAAGAATATAATCTAAGACAAGGAGTCAAATGATGAGACAAACAAGCAATTTGAATTGAAACAACAAACTTGCGGCTCTGCGATAATGCATCATGCCACGACAATGTCGCACATGGAGAAGGTTTAAGCCACACAGGGGCTTGTTTTCTTCTGGAAAATGGGTTGGGCATTCCCGCAAGATGATTCCGTTGACCGTCTTACCGGTGAGAATGTGGATTCGGATATTTCTTGTACATGTGTGTATATGTCCACGCCACGGGGCTGTGCCATTGTTGTAGAGTGGTTTTCGATGCTTGGCGAGGTTGTGATCTTGTGAGATTGTGCCGAAAAGGGACTCTGAAGGGATCGGTGATTACAGAGGAAAGTGCATAATTGGGCTGCGCATCGCAATTCCTGCATTTCTAGCATTGCAGTTTGGGGGTCTGAAAGTTGACATTAACTTGTCAGTTGTTGGACGATGCCGATGTCAAGAATTTGGCGGGAGTTGGGATGAAGCTTATTTTCGTCGGATCCACCCGCCTTGTGGGGTCGACATCTCTTGCAGGAGGAGCAAGCACGTGAGTTGAATCCACCGATTCCACACAGTGACAACGGTTCCTGCCGAGAAGTTAAAAGATATCAAACTTGGAGATAATAACTTGAAAAATCCAGTCAATGGCGTCAAGCCAATCTCAAAAGTTTGAAACTCAACCTTGAAGTAACAATTGGGAATCGGTACCACGTCGAATCGAGGCTGTGGCAATGCGGAAGCAGGGATCAAGAGAATGCCTCGTCGATAGTGTTGTGGGGTCATCACACATCAACGCGGGGTTTCTGACTTTTTGACAATTCGCCCAGCGCAGCGGAGAGAGAGCCACAGGTGCTAGAAATCTGCCCCCCAGTCAGCAAGAAGGCGCACTGCCTCAACAGAGCGGTTCACCAAACAGTTATTGCATCTGCCAATCACCAACTCCCACGAGCGATGCGACTTCGATCAACCTTGTTTCTCAGGAAGACGAGGTCCCATCGGATGATTCTGCCACACCAAGAGGCGGAACTGACGGCGTTCTTGTTGTGGCTTGAGAGCCTTGAGGGAGACTCTCCTTTTGTCTCTGAAATTTGATCAATTCCCATCCATCATCACCGAGCTGCAAAGTACAACCGCATACTGTTCTTGCTGCAGGCTGCCCACCCACCATCCAACACGGAATCTGGAAGCAGCTGACTGATGACCATTCCCGTCCTTCCTTGTTTCTTTCTACACATACTTCGTCGATCTATTGATTTTCGGCTGCCTCCAGGAGAGATTGTCGAAGAATCTCACCACCATCACCATCACCCCTTTTTCTATCTCAATCCGTGAATTGATGATTTCAAAGACCACAATCCCCAATTCTTCAAGCTAGGCTGCCATTTGTTTCTCCACCACAAAGAACTGCCGCCCGCTTCAAGTTCAACAACCCAATAAGCGCTTGGCTCTACAAGGTATAAAAGCTCGGAACCGCAGCCGTCGCCCTGCGCCTCGCCCCCAATTTTTCTTGTTCCCCCTTCGTCCCTCGTCCCTCGTCCCAGGTCAGAGACAAGGGCCCAGGTGCGGCGTCGCCTCATCAAGCAGTGCGCGCCCCAAAGACTAGACTTGCCTTTTCCCCCCATCTTTCTTCCTTTCCTCCAAGCTTCTCTCTTCTGGAAACCGCATTCCTCATTGCGACGTTATTTCCATACGGCACTGGAAAAGATCATCAGGCGAAATTATACACGCTGGCAGTGCCGACTTTTACAACAAGCTTCCTGCTCACCACTCCTCGTCACCCCTCATCACCCGCCGCCCCTTGATGCGCAGCCGCACTATCATGACGCCCGTTGTGTAGGCACTTGGTCCAACCTACCCCCGCGTTCAACCTGGAAGATCCAAGAAGCCGGGAGCTGCGCATCGTAACTGCATTGCACCGCACGGCACCGCTTGCATCACCAGCACTCTAGACCTGAACACAACATAACGGGGAGATATATGATATAATCTTCAACACCTCGGACTGTCTTGTGATTCTTCCGCAATCATGTCTTCCACATATACCTACTACCCGTCGTCCGTCCCCGACACCACCGCCAACCACCGGGACCGGGTCGATGAGCCCCGTACTCTATCACAGTATATCTCACCTCAAGGACCAAACACATCGCCCTCACCTTCACTGAATGTAAACACCCCTGCCGAGTCCGAGTCTACTCTCAGCGTCAACTACCAGTCCAGCGAGTTCAGCGAGGCCGACGATCCCTTCTTCGGTGCCAACTTTGGTACTCTAGGCGGTGCCTCTCCTTCCTTCCTTGGAGAAGACTTCTTCTCGCCCGGGAACAGTCAATTTGTCAACGCTTTTCCGCCACAGACAACCAATCTCCCCACCACACAGAATGTCCCACATGCTCCGGCATACCCACTAAGCCCTGATAAGACACCCTCATTGCCTACAGCTTCACCCAACGCCGACGGTAAGAGCAGCCGCGCCACGTTTCCCAACCTATCACAGACTTCGATTGCACCTCGGGATTTGACATTCGGCAACATTCAGACGTCCTTCGTGTCAGAGAGCTCTCAGCCCTCCGTTGAGCTGACTCCAAGGACAAGCAACAGCGAGCAATCCAGTGATAGCGGCCTTGCCCCAGCTGCCGCTGTTATGCAAGCCCAAAGCCCTCGAGTGACAGTGTCACACTGGGAGGAAGACAGTGGCCATCGCAACGTTCCAATCTACGCTGGGGAGCAATCCATTGGCAATGCTTCAACCGATCCCATCATTCGGGATGACACTGGCCGGTGGGTGCACGATGAAACCACGGGCCATGGGGGCTTGGATCCTTCTCATCGCCCTTCCATCGAAGTGGCAACTATCGGCGAGATGGAGAGTGAAAGGAAGTTGAGCGAACGAAATCGTGAGGTCGATACTTGGCTCGAAACGTCAGCGTCAGTAACAAGCTCCTCCAAGCCAGTACCCCCAAATCAGCTTGCGGCAAAACCCGACGACGGTGATGACAACATCCCTGAGAAGGATATCGCCCTTGGGAGTGAGACCGAAAACAAGCCCGTACCTGGACAGACCTACTATGTTGAAACGGGAGGTGGATTGACTGCAGAAGATGTGGAAATTATGCGTCAGAATCGCAACTGGGCGGATGCGCCCTTGTCATTCAACATATCACAGCCCCATTCCTCCCATTACCAACCGGAGACCTCTCAAGCTGCCATAGAGAGATATCAGCGGATGTGCCGAGACAATGACTCTATTGTTTCCAGGGCAGCAACCTGGGGCACGAGACGGCGCAGTCTACCCAGCATAATTGATGTCGACGTACAAGCTGCTGGCAATTTTTTGAAGAAACTGTCCATCAGCCGTGGAGAAGGTCGGCGGCCAAGTATTCTCGGAGGGCTTCGCGGCCTCGTGAGGAAGCCGAGCGCCAACATGGGAAAGCGAGGTCGCCCTGATGATGATGCGAGCTCTGGGGGGACTGATACATCATTTGATCAGAGAGATTCTCATATGAAACTCGCACCTCCCAGCCCCACTCCCGGCTGGAACAGAAAGAACAGCGTCCCGAGCATCAACACTGCATTTGTCGCTATGGGCAGTAGTGTAGCTGGTATCGGCACCACACACGTTCGATCTGGTTCCATCAGCGCAACCCCACTCACGTCGCCCAGATCCCCAAGCGCCCTCAATCTTAGTGTGAAGAAGCCTTTGATGAATCGTTTGAGGAGCAAGTCAGAGAACCAAGCTCCAGGCCTCGTCGATATGTGGAAGAAGAATGGTGGGCCGCCAGTTTCGAACATCGGAAACACCGCCAAAGTGAACGCTGATGCCGACGAGGACGAGGACGATGATGAAGACTTTGATGATGGGGACATGAAATCCGAATCCAACAAGCTTATAGATGACATCACTCCAAACTTTGCTGGCTTTCAACAACATGTTCTCAAGCTGAATTCCCAGCTGAGCAACATGAACAATTACCTTGTTGACCGCATTGCGCACCAACAGATCGTCCGGTACAAGAGCCTTCTTAATGCTAGGGTCAAGCATATCCAGGTTACTGCTGGGAAGAACTGCCCTTGCGCAAGTATGTGTATTGTTCAAGGAGGTAGCGCACAGCCGCTTGATTCTAAGAATGAGATTCGGGGTATGGACCCATTATCAGCCAAGTTTGACGTCTCCGACGGGGACGTTACGCCGCTCGAAGGCGCCATCAACCAGGAGAGCTTCCCTCAAGACATACCCATGCCACCGACTGCAACATTGCCGGCCGAGTTTGAGTGTCAATTGTGCTTCCAGGCCAAGAAATTCCAGAAGCCATCAGACTGGACCAAACATGTGCATGAAGATGTCCAGCCATTCACCTGTACTTGGGAACGCTGCAGAGACCCAAAGATCTTCAAGAGGAAGGCTGATTGGGTTCGTCATGAAAACGAAGGCCATCGTCACCTGGAATGGTGGACGTGCGACGTCGAAGACTGTCGCCATGTGTGCTATCGTCGTGACAACTTCCTCCAACACCTCGTGCGTGAGCACAAGTACCCAGAACCCAAGGTCAAGACGAAGGCTGCGATCAAGCGTGCCGGAGGTAATGACCCAACCTGGGCAAAAGTCGAGGTCTGTCACCAAGAGACTGGGGTTCAGCCCCAAGAAGAGCCCTGCCGGTTCTGTGGCAAGACTTTTCCAACATGGAAGAAGTTGACTGTTCACTTGGCC
The DNA here is from genome assembly GCA_033297215.1 of Podospora fimiseda. Taxonomy (NCBI): domain Eukaryota; kingdom Fungi; phylum Ascomycota; class Sordariomycetes; order Sordariales; family Podosporaceae; genus Podospora; species Podospora fimiseda. The sequence goes on along the minus strand of MU865298.1, from coordinate 238,900 downwards.
AAGCACATGGAGCAGATCAGTTTGCCGATTCTGAAGCTGGTCGCGAAGAAGGAACTGGATGAATATACGATCATCAGCCCTGTCCAGGACCCCCCGCCCAGACATTTTCCCGCTACTTTCCCGCCCAGGCAGTCATATGATCCCTCACCCATTGCTAACCACCCCCATCAACAAGCGCAGATGGTCTTCCCTACTACACCACAGCAAGGCCAAATGCCGTGGTACCCTATGGTTCCTCAGGCGTACCAGCCGTCGCTGTATAATAATACCCCTACTAACTTTGATGACTTGGCCCACGGTCTGCCTCAGCCGACGATGGGCATGCGGTCAGTCTCGGTCAATCAGCATCCCGTGAGTGGATTTTCTCCGCTCAACAACCCGGCGTACTCTGGCCTCCCAGTTACAACCGCACCATACCTGACTACCCCTACTACCAACTATGTCCAGGCGGCACCTCCTGAACTCGAGTCGTTCCCTGATTTGAATATCAATCCTTTGGGACTGCAAAATCAGGTTGGGTCAGTCCCAATGGGCTACAATGGTGGCATGGTCGATATGAATGGTCACGAGCATCACGCATATACCCCACAAGGGTCAGTGTCGCCATATTCACATTCGCCGCATCAACCCCAGGGGCCGTTTTATGCTCCCCAGTGATGATGATATGTCATTTATTTTATTTTTCTTGGCCTTCTTCTCTTGTTTAAGCACGAGATACCCTTTCTTGTAAATGTTTTGTTTAATCATTACGTCTTGAGGATGGGTATGGTTTTTCTTTTTTTTTTCTTTTTCCCGAGGCATTATACCCCTTTGCCTGTTATTTTTATGGTTTTATGATAGTTTTGAAAAAACCTGTGATGGAAAAGTTTTTACAGTGCCTTTTGATGGGTAGCAAGAGTTGGGTTTTTTAAGGTTTTTTGGATACAGGGTTTTTTTACTACATCTCGTGGCGATTTATTCTGGTGAAGCTATTTGTGTTTTTTTTAATGAGCGATCGATCATCAGCGAGGTTCATTTTTTTATTATTTTTATTTTTTATGATACACTATTGATGACTTGGAGGTTGAGTCTGGGATCGATATTTTACGGTTTATTACTTTTTGGATAGAAACGATTTTTTGCATTGTTATGATCAAGAGGTATCCATTCTATCTATGGCCATGGTGAACTACGACTTCGTATATCCTCCTAATGATTTAATCCAGTGGAGTGACCCTTGTTGGCGGCCTCTAGGCGCAGTCGTCGATCTCATCTGATCCGATGATCCCCGGATTTTAATGCATCGGGCGGTGCCGGAGGCCACTTACCGGACCGGCCATAATGACCACGGAAGTTGACGGCTGGTCCGGTCGGGCTGGTTGGGTCTGAGGATCTGCAAAGATAGGTATGCTTGAGGGTAAGGGTAAAATGGGTGCAGAGCAAGAAGAATCCTTAATAAGGGATAAGCGAGATCTGGTGGCTTGGTTTTTTCGTACGTCGGTAGCATGAATCAATGCATTGAAATGTTGAGCAAGGGTTGTGAGCGGGATGGTTGGGAGAGGGGAGATCCTTGGAATTTTTTTTACTTTTCTTTTCGCATCTCGATTCTGTTAAGAGAGGGTAGTAGAGGGGATCGATTTGCCATATTAAAATTAAAGTTCATTAACAGAATCCAGTTCTCGGTCTGGGTCAGGTTTTTATATACTTGCATTTCTGCATCGGGTCATGGCAGCTGCAGTCCCGTCACACGCCTTCTTCAATAACACTCTCGCAGCTTAAGTCACAGCTATGTCTCCGCTGTTAGTGAAATTTATTTTTAATATGGTAAAATGATCCTCTCTATTACCCTCGTTAACAGATAACCTGGAAGTGATCGGCTTGGGTTTTCGCTGATGTAGTTGCGCTTGCCATAACACTATTACCGCACCTGCATCTCGGTTCGTAGAGGATGGATGGGCTCTGGTTTCTGTGAACCACACCAAGAACGAAGTGGAGCGTATGATCGACATTGCATGCCTATCCTACTGTCAGTGAGTGTCCAAGGACACGTGGGATAGGTGGATGGTTGGATGGGTGGGTAGTACTGTATGGAGGGATGCGAATCTGGAGGTCTGACTGTGAGGATTGATGACAGTCGAAAAGGGGGGAAAGGCACATAAGTCCGTATTGAAACAGGATGGTGTCATGAAAATCGGTAGCGGGTACCCAGGTGAGGATTCGGGAGGAAGGTATCATCGTCATTGGATTTTTATTGGTGCAACAACTTTACACGATTGTACATTAACTTTTTGATGGATGCTATATAAGACTTGATGTGGAGTTAGTTTCTCTTGATGGAGAGAAGAAGCCTAGAACTTTGAACAAAGAAAGATAAAAATAAACAAACATAATGTGGTTTTGTCAGGTTTTGAAAAGTCTCGAATTCTTTCTTGTTGATTTTTTTAGGGGCGGCAAACGTTCAAACGATTCAGAACCAATCGGTAACCCCAAGATGTCTGAATGCATGGGTCGGGGAAACCCCTGCTTCTGGCTCCCAGTGGTTCCAGTGGCTCCCCCTTTTACGCGCTAAGGTTTCAACAGGGCCTCCGACGGGAAGACCCCTCCAGTGCCCTCCCCCAGTTCCTTGGCGCTTTCTTTTTGCTGCGCTTTCCTCTTTGTTGATTCAACAACGTCTGGTTTCTCGCCTCCACTGCTGGCCGGAGAGGAGGCAGTGTTTGGAAAAGGATTGGTAGGTGTTCTCCGACAAGAGGGCAAAAAGTGTACAGTAAGGTATCTGACAGGGGAATATCATGGATCCATAACTATCCACCCCCATTGATCATCGTCATCTTTTCTTTTTCTTCTTGCCCAGTCCCAGGGAGGTATCTCCATTCGGGTTTCAGATACCCGCCCTGCCTTTACCACCAAAGCATTTTATGTTAATGCCCCCCTGGCCCTCTCTTTGCTTTCTCTTTCTTTGGTCAAATTGACTTTTTTCTTCTTCTGTCGTTCTGGCATTATTGCCATCTCGAGAAAAGAAAACGAGTGTTGTTGAACACGCTCGTTTCTTTTTTTTTTCTACAATCGTTTTCCCCCCTTCTTTTCGAGACCAACAACCGTGGGGATAACCACCCTCTCTCTTTTTTTCCTTACTCCTTTTTTCCTTTTCTCATTCCAAGGTTGATCCTCGGTGGTTGGTTGCCCAAAACATTGAATGTCTTGATTCGTTCTTAAACCTCTTTCGTTTTCTTCTTCTTTCGATTCTTATTTTACCGACTGGGTTCGACGATATATAACCGACTTTTTTTGGACGAGAATACGATTTTTGGTGTGGATTTTTTTTTGGATCGAAAGATTTTGAATAGAGACAATATTCGAGACGACATAGAAAGAGCGAGGACATATGGCCAGAATAAGTTTCAGAGCTGGCCTTTTGGCTGCTACGACATTTTTTTTCGGAAATGGTGTATTGGGTGCAGATATCCTTCAGACGGTGGGCTTCAACAACTGCAACGGCACCGCAGCAGTTTCAGTACAAAGGGCAAATATCAAGTACAACAACCAGAACAAGACGGTTTCATTCGACGTTGCCGGCACGAGCACCCAGATTCAAAACGTAACGGCAATTCTTAATGTCACTGCATACGGTCAGAATATTTACTCAAACAGCTTCGATCCCTGTGATGGGGCCACTTTTGTCGAACAATTATGTCCCGTCCCCGCCGGTACCTTTTCAGCACGGGGCACACAGCAGATTCCAGAAGAGTTCGCCAGTTTGGTCCCCGCCATTGCCTTTCAGATTCCTGATATTGCGGCTTTTGCTACGCTGGAGTTGAAGTCGAGGGAGAGTGGCGAGAAGGTAGCATGTCTTGAGGCTCAGGTTACCAACGGAAAGACGGCCAGCGTCCCTGCTGTTCCGTATGTTGCAGCTGGTATTGCTGGAGCAGCTCTTATTTTGGGAGGTGTATCTGCGGTAGCAACGGCCTTTTCGGCTGGCGGTGCTGCTGCTTCTGGCTCTGCGGCTGGTGGAATGGGAACCGTCAGTCCCAGCTTTGGTGAGGTTTTTGGGTGGTTCCAGGGTATGGCTATGAATGGCATGATGTCGGTCAACTATCCCAATGTCTATCGAAGCTTCGCCTCCAACTTTGGCTTCTCGACCGGACTTATCCCCTGGAATGACCTTCAGGTGGGCATCGACAACTTCCGTGCGGCCACCGGTGGAAATCTCACCGAGAACAGCGTTGAGTTCCTCAAGAATGCTACTCTGGTGTTTCCTGATGGCTCGACCAACACCAAGGCTCAACCTTCTGTCAAGCGGGCTGTCGATACTTTTGTCCGTCTCGCTGTGCGCCAACTTGAAGGAATCGAGACCAGCATCGACACTTCGGCAACAGGGATTGTACCCCCAACGAATCTTTCACCCGAGACCGTCCGCGTTGCTGTTTCGGGTATCCAGGGATATGTTCAGGAGCTTGCTATTCCCTCAGGAAACACATTCATGACTATACTCCTTATCGTTGCCATCATTATCGTGGCAATTGTTGTTGGTGTCTTGCTTCTCAAGTTGCTTCTGGAATTCTGGGCTCTCTTCGCCAGCTTTCCCAAGTCCTTGACCGGTTTCCGTAAGCACTACTGGGGATCGATCGGCCGTACCATCACCCATCTGATTTTGCTGCTTTACGGCATTTGGGTGCTTTACTGCGTGTTCCAGTTCACCCACGGCGACTCTTGGGCTGCCAAAACCTTGGCTGGTATCACTCTGTTCCTATTCACGGGTGTGCTTGCGTGGTTCTCCTTCAAGATCTGGAACACCGCCCGCAGACTCCGCAGAGATGAGGGCGACGTTGGCGGTCTCTACGATGACAAGGACATTTGGGTCAAGTACAGCCTCTTCTACGAATCTTACCGTCGCGGGTGCTGGTGGATCTTTGTTCCTACCATCGTCTACATGTTTGCCAAGGGTTTGTCTCTTGCGGCGCTTGACGGCAATGGAATGGTCCAGACGTCGGCTGTGATGATCATTGAGGGCATCATGTTGATCATGTTGGTTTGGAGCCGTCCTTATGAGCGCAAGTCCAGCAACGTCATCAATATCTGCATTCAGGTCGTGCGCGTCCTGTCTGTGGCCTGCATCTTTGTTTTTGTTGAGCAGTTCGGCATTACTCAGACCACCCAGACCGTCGCAGGTGTTGTATTGATTGCTATTCAGTCTGCCCTGACGGGTATTTTGGCTATCTTGATTGCGTGGAACGCTATCAGTGCCTTGTGCAAGAAGAATCCTCATCGCCAGAGGAGAAAGGAGATGGGTAAGGGTTTTTTCTTTCTTTTTCGATTTAAACATTATTAAAAGGGACATATACTGACATGAGTATTACAGAAAAAATGCAGCGAGATACTCTCACTCCTCTGGACGCTCGCAACTCTCTCTTGCTGCAACGCGAAAAGACAACAGCCTCGGACACGTCGGATTCGTTGTCTCTGCTCAAGACAGGCCCGGAGGTTGAGTCTAGGGAGTTTGTCGATTCCAAGCCCCCCATCTCAACCGTGGCGCAGCGATACAGCGGACCGGAACAGCCTCCCTCTAACCCAATGTTCAACCACACGCGGAACTCGAGCAGCACTTCGTCGTACCGCAACATTACTCCTAATAACCCCTATGCTCAGCAGCCTAGATTGCCGAGCTTGGCGGGAGATGTGTACGGGTATGCAGCGAATGGGTATGGACGGCCAAATGCTCCGGGTGGTTATACACCCGGTGCGTATGGTCAAGGACAATATGGATATCGTGGTTAAAGGGGGGTGATGATAAATGATATGGTGGTTGTGGCATCAGTCTCTGTGGGGGAGGGGTGTGTGTGTGGTAAGACTCTGATGTCTGTGTATTTTTATTCTTGATGAAATATGTGTTTTTATCTGCGTTGTTACATACGCTTTTGCTATATATCCCTTTGTATTTATCTAAACTGAAACTTTATTTGGAAGAATAAAAAATGACTTCAAAACATGTGTAAAGCCTCACCGCTTTCCTTTTTCGTCTTTGTGGTTCACGCTGGCTGTCCTGCCTTTGCGCCTTTGGCTTCCTTCTTCCTTTCTGTCTCCTTGCTTCCTTTCTGTCTCCTTGCTTCCTTTCTGTCTCCTTGCTTCCTTTCTGTCTCCTTGCTTCTTTTCATGGCCTTTGCACACCTTCCTTCTTTTCTTGGCCGTCAGTGCCATCTTGTATATTTAGTTGTTCCTTCCGGCCCAGTCTGGGCACTTGGCCGAATATCGTCTTCTTCTTATTCCACTACAAGTGCGACATGTTTGTTCGCACTGTGTGACATGTCAGGTTTCAGCACCTAAACTGAGGGGTGGCACAGTGTAAATACGGTTGGGCACCCATCAACCAATGACCTCACATGAGATATGGAGATGAAGCAAGCAGGAGCTGCTGAGGAGCTGCTGTTGCAGCTCTGTGAAACTGTTGCAATGGCGACGTTTTTCATCGTCATTCAAATTACCTTGAGCTTTTCCCCTTTTCCCCCAAAGAAAAAGTTTTGACTTGAACTGTTTCAACATCTTCTGTTATTAAATTTTGGTCACACATTACACACATCTGGTCATTCTTAGTTACTCAAGCAGCCAATAATTTTCTTCATTGAAGCCCAACCAACGGTACCCGCAGCTAGTTATTCTCGATAATGAGCGACCTGCAAAAGAGGTTAGCAAAAGCAAAAATCGACCAATCCCGTTCACAATCCTCCTCCTCCTCCTCCTCCTCCTCCTCTTCCGCAATGAACCGCATACCAGAAATCGAAACCGAAGAAGAGGATCAACTCGGCTCATTCCCTCCACCAACCCCCGACGACGACTCATCCTCGGCTTCTTCAGTCTCATCAACGGGAACAATTATCCCTTCCCCCGGCAGAGCACTTTTCGCTCGTCCTCAGACCGGCTCCATTAATCGTTCTTCGTTGGAACGAATCCCTTGGACTGCTTACTTTGAACGAGACTTATCTCTGGTTTCTGACGAAATAACTCATCACGTTTACTTAACTTCCCCTGTCTCAAAGGGTGTATTGTTTGTGTTGCATCATGGGGCGGGGTCTTCGGGCTTGTCGTTCTGTGTATTGGCTCAAGAGTTGAGAAAGAGACTGCCTACTGCTGGCATATTATCTCTTGATGCAAGGGGACATGGGTTAACTACTTGTGTCAAAGGGGGTGAGGACTTGTCGTTGGAGACGCTATCGAAAGACTTGGAAGAGGTACTAAAGTTGACGAGAAAAGAAATGGGGTGGGAAGAGATGCCACCTGTAGTACTGGTAGGACACTCACTAGGAGGTGCGGTGGTAACGGACTATGCTACCAGGGAGGAGGTGTTGGGGTACGCGGTACTAGATGTTGTGGAGGGCAGTGCAATGGATGCATTGCAGAGTATGCATACTTATTTAGCTACTAGACCAACGGGGTTTGCGAGTTTGAAGGAAGGGATAGAGTGGCATGTTAGGAGTAGGACTATAAGGAATGGGATTAGTGCTAGAAGTAGTGTCCCGGGGTTGTTGGTTGAGACTGAGGAGGAGGGGAAGAAGAAGTGGAAGTGGAGGACGGATTTAGCTGCGACTCAACCGTTCTGGGAAGGGTGGTTTGTAGGTTTGAGTACAAAGTTTTTGAGTGGGAAGGGGGGGAAATTGTTGTTGCTTGCTGGGACTGATAGGCTGGACACTGAGTTGACTATCGGGCAGATGCAAGGTGAGTTTCTTACTTTTGATGAGGAGATATAAATGCTGACTTCGAGTTTCAAAGGGAAATACGCACTGCAAGTTTTCCCAGAGGCAGGCCATTTTGTTCATGAGGATTTACCGGAAAAGACCGCTATTGCTTTGGTGGACTTTTATAGGAGGAATGATAGGAGTGCCTTGGTGTTGCCGCCGAAGGTTTCTCAGTTGTTGGCTCAGGGGAAGAGGGTTTAAAAAAAAAGAAAAAGAAAAAAAAAGAGGCATACATGGATCATGAGTTAAATGCAGCAGTACACTTTTGTTGGGTTCAAAAGCATGTACTCATGTGAGTATTTTTTAAAAAAGCATGAGTCATTAGCGAAGTGCAGCAGTAATAAAATTTTGTTGGGTTCAAAAAATTATGTACTCGTGTGAGTCTCTGATGTATTTGATCTGTCCTAGATCCTCTTGCAGATGCTAGGTCTCATAACTCCGACTAGAAAATCCCATCCCTTATATATATGCCTGCCATCTAGATAAATCACTCGAAACGAAACTATTTTGGGTATATAAAAGTGTTTTACACAGAAACAGCAGCCGCACCAACACCAACACCAAGAGCCTCAGGGACAACAATCTCCTTCTCCTCAATCACCACCGTCTGTTTCTTCTTTTCCCCTTCTTGATCATCCCCTTCCTCTCTCTTCCTCTTCTTTTCTCCCGCACCGTTCTCCTTCTGCACCTGCTTCACTTTCTTCTTGGGCTCAGGTGGCTTCTCATACGCCCCCAGCTCCAGGATTCTATCTGCCTCCTTCGCCATCTGTTTCAGCTCATCAAACCGAAACAACTCAACAAAAGCAACATAACTCCTGCATCCCTGCATCTGTTTATAAACTCCTTCCCTCCCCGGAACCATCTGTGTCAACATGAATTTCGTGTTGGCCATCTTATTTTCCACCTCCATAGCGAACCTCAAATACTTTTCCACCGCCTCTCTCCACGTTTCCATCCCCCCTGCTTCCTTGGACCTAAAACAGCTTGGGTTCTTCTCAGCGCAAGTGGCAATCATCGCCCCGTCACACCCAAACTCTTTTGCTAATTCCAGCCCATGATCTCTATTCTCCACGTCGCCATTCACTAGGCATGCCACCCCCGCTTCTCTGCATACGTCCGCGATCATCTTTAGTTGACCTCTAATTGCCTTCTCCCTGGGACGCATAGGTGTTGTTCTGCAGTGGATCGTAAGCCCCGTTATGCCCGTTTTTACCAGCCTCCTAACCAAAGCTTCTGTTTCCGGTGCGGTTTCCAAAAGTCGAATCTTGACGGATATCCCTATTTGAAACTCTGGAACAATATGTTTGACCAAGTTCTCAAGAATAGCGACTAGTTTATCTGGCGTCCTAAGCAACGCGGCGCCCATCCCTCCTGAAGTAGAAAACGGCTTCGGGCAGCCAGCGTTGACGTCTATACCCGCTACGTCTCGCGCTACCAGTTTGGCGGCCGCGACGGCTCGGTCCGGGTCTGAAGTGCCGATTTGAAAGATGAGCTTCTTGGCTTCGCGGACAGGGTCGAGACGGTATATGATGCTTTCGGGTGATTTCTGAGCGGAGGCTTTGGCGTTATTGTTTGAAGGCTCGCGGGTGAATTCTATCATGTCGGTTCGGGGGTTGACGCGGCGGGTGGTGCCGATCATGGAGTGGTCTACGGTTTCGGGTCCCCAGACTAGATCGGCGCCGTAGTGGAGGGCTAAGAGACGGGAAGGAAGTTCCCCGGATCGAACCATGGGGGCTAGGACTATTTTTTGGCGGTAGTCTACTCCGAGAGGAGGGATAGGGACGAAGGAGGGAGGAGGTGGGGGAGGACACTCGTCGGAGGAGCTTGTCGTCGCCATGGCTAGGATTGTTGACATGTTTCGTTTGTTACGGAACAGGAAACCTCGTTGTAAGATTCGGGGAAACAACCATGACCTCAAAGCCATGAATCAAAGCAAAGGGGCGTGTGGAGGAAGTGGGATGGATGGGAAAGTTAAAATTCGATATTGAACTCGATGCATGCGCCGGGCCATTGAAGTGGGATGCGCGGGATTGAAATTCTTATCTTATCGAGAGGAGTCGGTAAACCCTAACCCCTATTTACCGGTGTGCTGCCATAGCAACCACCCCCTTTCTAAAGAAAAGCAAAATGTTTTACTGAATTGTTATTTGATAAGAAGAATGCATGCGGATATCTAAGGCGGTATAAAAAGGAATTACTTGGCCGTGGGAGAACAGACCAAGAGTGGACGCATCTGGAAGCCCCATGATTAGAAGCAGCAGCCGGCAAGCGCACATGGCACAGCATGATCACCTGTCATTCTCGATGTGATGTCTTTTCTACTCTAAAAACAGAGAAGTGAACCTTCCCATTCGCGTCCTCAAAACTGAAATAAATAGGGACAAAAGATGGTAGGAAAAAAAGACAAAAATAAACGATCCGCCCAGGGGTCGAACCTGGAACCTCCTGATTCGTAGTCAGACGCGCTGCCATTACGCCAGCGGACCAATCACTGTTTGATGTTGATGTCACGAAAGATTTCAGACTAGATATTATAGCATCTGGTGTCAAGTTGAAGTTGGGAAATGCGTTCATTCCGAGTTGTTGAACGAAATTTGATGGAAGAGGTGTCAGAAACGCTGAAGTGGGTTCGGAAACGCAGCGTGAAATTAGTCCAATTGGTCCTTAAAAAGATGATGTCACTTTTCAAATATCACAAGCAAAATAACAAAAACCTGATTGGTCAGCAATTGGTTCCGAGCGATCCTCAAACGGAATCGGGAATTGGTGGAGTCCCGGACCTCCAGGTGTCCCGGAAGCTCCTGTTCTTGACAAGCACAAAGACAAGCTCGAACGAAGACACGAAGCTACACAGCAGCTACTACATATCAAAAATAACAACTTAAAATGGTATAGAATCATTGACACTTGAACCAATCATCAATTGTTCCTTCAACAAACTGACAGATTGCCTGTAGGGTCTCGAACTTCCCGCCTACATTCTTTCCGGCCTGACCGCCGTCGGTGGAGCAATCGGATACGCGCGCACCGGAAGCAAGCCCAGTTTGATCGCCGGCGCTGCAGTTGGTCTCCTTTGTAAGTTCTACCTGTCCCATATCCTACCAATCCTTTGGAGGAAGTTGCTGCTAACCGAGACGTGTTGCAGACGGCCTCGGAGGCTACCGTATCTCTAACAGCCAGCCCTACGGCGTCGAGCTGGGTCTTCTCGCTTCCGTTGTTCTGGGCGGTGCCTCCGTTCCCCGCGCGATCCGACTCCGAAAGCCCGTCCCCATCATGTTGTCCTTGTTTGCTTCGTACGGGTTGTTGACTTTTGGAACTGCCTTCAGCCGCACGCTATAAGGGAAATTGTGCTCCTGAAAAGATAGGAAGTCAAACAAAAAGCATAGCCTAATGTACAAACCCACTCAATGATATTCCGGGCCGTGTGTGTCTATGTGTTTGCTCCTCCCTAACCCGTATGTATGCTTTGCCATTCTGGTGTGGTATCTTCTCCCAGAAGCAATTCTCCTTCTCGCGTATGTGTATAATTGGATGTGGAGCGTCGAACATTGTGTGTAAGGGGAGTCGTGGAAAAGCGCCGGGAGAGGATACGCTGCTCAGTTGGTAAGGTATCGCTCTGCTTCTATGAATTCTCGTCGATTTCCTTCCACTTTTGTCTGATAATGTCCTTCTTGTCTGCGACGCCGTTTCGATTGGTGGATTGCATCTTGATGCGCTCAGTCTTGAGGCACGCAGTCAGTAGCGCTTTCTCATCGTTGCACATGCCCATGGACTTCCACAGGAAGCCCTTTGCGTGGCATTGCTCGAGGGCAACCATGAGGTCCTCGCACGCTACGCGGGGAAATGTGAAGTTAGGTCAAGAATATTTGACAATTAGCATTGTGGTAATTGGCCTACCGGTATTGTCCTTTGTGTGGAGAAGAGGATGCATCGTGAGGGTTATTTGTGTGGAAGTAGAGGGTTGAAGTTGGTTTTCTGAATGAAAGACTCTTGCAACATATGATTTCGTCCTGAACGGACATTTGGAGGGGCGCCTTTTGGCGGGTCAAGACACCACCAAAGTTTAGTGGAAGGAGCTTTGACCACCTATCAGTGATCGTCAGGATCCACATAGACAAGGGCAATGAGGGGCCAGGATCCGCCGACATCAACGGTTCTCGATCTTGACTGGTTCATCTGAGCTTGTCTTTCAACGTCAGTTCATATTGAATTCTTATTTTTCTTCTAATCATTGAAGAAAACCAACCATGGCCTCACAAGCAGCAGCGTCCAAGAAGCAGCAAGGTAACAATCTTTTGAGTGCCAAAATTTTTGATGCGGAGACAGATTTCTGACTTTTGATCTCCAGATCTTCAGGTCCAATACAGCACTTACAAGAACACCCTTCAACAAATTGCGCAAAAAATCGGCGATGTCGAACAGGAGGCTGAGGAGCACAAGTAAGAAACATCCTACCTAATTAATTGCACACCATCATTGTGTTGCGTCACATTGCCTTGGCTTTTCATATCACACCGCTTCACACGCCCTTGCTTGTTCACCGCTCGCTTCTAACCATCTTGACAGACTCGTTTTGGAAACCTTGATTCCTCTCCCCGAGGATCGCAAATGCTTCCGTATGATCAACGGAGTTTTGGTGGAGAGGACGGTCAAGGATGTGGTCCCCGCTCTCCAAACAAATGCCGAGGGTCTAAAGAAGGTTCTTGACGACTTGGTTAAGCAGTACAAGTCCAAACAGGATGAGCTTGAGAAATGGAAGGTATGTGAGGCCATATTGGCACCATTATGGCTCAATCTAACCATTAGTTACAGAAGAAGAACAATGTTCAGGTTGTGCAGTCATGAGATCAGTTACCCCAACAAGGGAGCACATAGGTCGATTTGCAGATCATGAGAAACCACCAACAACTCTTGTTATTATGACGTCCCCGGCTTTCAAATTGCCATGAGAATGGCTGGTGAGTGGAAAACATCGATGGAGAGACAGGTCCACCATGATGACATCCATAAAACAAACATTTTTCTTCGCCTGGGCCAGACCAGAGAGGGGTGGTGTGTGTGGGATGAGTTGTACAAAGGCCCGGGGACTGCAGCCTAGTGGCGTGGACAGTGGGTAGTGGGTAGTGGGTGCCGCGATGCCCAACCGGTGCTCAGAAGTCCTTGAGAAACAGTTGGGCTGCGATGGGATTGGCACTCGTATCTTTTGATGGTGCGGGGCTGACTGGTGTCTCGAACAAATGCTGCATGCTGGCAAGCAAACGCAACAATCCACAAATGTCGTCCTACAGCCTCATACACTAAGAAAACCACACCACGAAGCGATATTTCTGGCATCTGCACCTCTGACAAGTACTTGGATATATGGCGGTCACCAGTTGGATATTTGGGAGAGGTCGGGGTAACGCTGGCCGACGTCCGGCGTTATTTCACGGACAAGCTCTCGAAGTTGGCCAGGTATTTTCTCCCAATGATATTGCTTAATTGGACCCACACTTTACTATTGGGCAAGACGACCTTCATTTCTCAACCAGTCAAGAGTGTTCCCAGCCCTGTGTTACGCCAGCGGCTGCGTCTCAGGATCTGGCCGAGGAACCCGGGCCAGTTATAAGGACTTCTCAGCCCTTTCGGCCCAAAAGCCGTCAACTTGGCCCATCGGGCTACCCACCCTGACTCCTGTTCCTGCCTACATGTTTACTCTTGACAGCAATTGTCAAATCACCTTCGGAGTTCCCCCACCATGTGTTTGGAGTTCAGTAAGCCAAGAGATCACTTGGCACCCTGGTTCCAACACAAACAAGAGATATTTGGTACCGTACTTTGCGGCTTCACCGAATGTGGCAAGGCGTGCAGCAGCCCTGAGATTTGCAAAGCGCATTTCTTTGGAGTTCGGGATGACCATTCCACCGCCATTGTAAATGAGAGGTCCGTTGGCTTCATAAATAAATTATGTGCACCGTTTGCTGATGTTACTGAACTAAGTGACAGAAAGGAACTGCTTGCTGCGGAAGTAGAGGATACCTTGAAATACATGTCATGTAGTCAGAAAAGAAGTATTGAACACTTCATGAAGGCGTTTGTTGCTGGAACCGGCGACTGGGGTTTCATACACTAACGTTAGTGCAAGGTAGCTTGGCTGGGAGAGGCGACCCGCTCTCCACCCACATTCCATTTCACCCGACTTCCGCCCAGAAGGGAACCCCACGCCCGCTCACGCATTGCAGCCCTTCTCTTGCATCGCACCTGTTTTCCATGCATCGTGCTCGCAGCAGCAGCAACTTGAAAAATCAGACAGACAGAAAGCAGGTCCAACAAGGCGAACAAGAGACCGGAGACTGCCTAGGTTCAAGATCCCAAGGTACATATACCTGGTTCCAAAGTACCTAAACCAACCCAAGGTACGTATCCAGAAGAAAAAAATTACCCCATCCGTAGAGGTGCGCGAGCGCGTGTATGAGGCATGGCAAACAACCAGAAGCACCAGCAACAGCAGCAGGTCACCGTCAATCTCATCACATTGTAATTGTACCTGGACTCCATGTAGACTCCGCTTCTTGTCACGCATGAGCGACGCAAGATGCACACGCAGCACAGTCCCGCCCCGGTCACGCACCGCTTCTAACGCGACTCTGCAGACATCCCTCCATCCATCCACTCATCATCCACTCATCCCACGGTCCACGACCCACGAGGGACCGCAATCAACAAACTTGAACACTTGACGGAAGTACAATCCAATCTACCAGAACCCTCGCGAATCAAAGCTTGCTGTCCTGTTCCGGCAGACATAGCCAACCAGTGCCATTGTATCGCCGTTTGGTGTAACTGCAACACCATAGCGCACAGAAACATACAGTGCTCGGCGACGGGGACCAGTAGCTTCAAACCCGGCCACACGGGATACACTATAGTTGGCGGGAAGATCGGACCAGTCGCTTACACCCTACACACGGCAAAGAGTACCTAGTGCTGTGCAGCAACAGCACGCATCACGCATCACGCAGCAAGGCGGATCGATCAAGCAGTTTGTCAACAACTCCCAGAATTCTCACCCCCCCAGAGTTTGACTGTCTGTATCCAGCCGCCGCCGTGCTCAGGGAGAGAAAGGATTCTTCCACACCCCCTTCCCTTAACGGGCTCTTGCTGGCTGTCATCTGTCACCCCTCATCTTCACCCCTCCCTTTCCCACTCCCACTCCCCCCATCTCCCCTCCACCCCCACGGCGGTGCCAGCCCCAGGCCTCCGTTACAGCCTGAAGGTCGGGCAGGGAAACTTGTAAGGAGTGAGCCTAGGACGTGTGGAGAAGGTACCTAGACGCTTGACGCAGGTTTCTGCAAGTTAAGCCGCAAAGCGAGACTTTACAAGCCTTGCTACCCTGCAACGTGTCCAACGACACATCACCTTACTCTATTCCACTTGTACGAGCTGGCAGTCCAAGGAATTTACAAGAAGCCGGCACCCGCTGCAAGTAGCCAAATATGTCCGACTCCCCCCAATCCAATTCCAAGGAGGTTGTTGAACATGGTGCAGCGTCACCCGACGAGGAAGCACAAATGAACGATCCTCAAGACCCACACTCGAGCGGACTCGCCTACGAGTTTGAGGTTAAAGAGCAGGACCGATGGTTGCCCATAGCCAATGGTATGTCGTGGTTTTCTTCCCCTCCCTTCTTTGATTCTATGCCTGGTTCCGGCTCGTCATGATTCGCGTGCGCTTGCCGTGGCTCCTCTTCAACCAAAGATTGCGCTCTTGCATGGCGATAGAACCCTTTTTGGACAGCGTCGCTTCTGCTCTGCCTATCAGAGGGCCCTCCAACCCACCCGCTCATGTCGAACCATTCGTCTCCCGAATCGCCAGAAGCGCTCCGCGCTTCCTCGTCCAAAGCCGACAAATCTGATATTTACGATGCTAACATACGCAACTTTGCACCAGTCGCCCGCATCATGAAGAACGCTCTTCCTGAGAATGCAAAGATAGCAAAGGAGGCCAAGGAGTGCATGCAAGAGTGCGTGAGCGAGTTTATCTCTTTTATTACTAGCGAGGGTAAGCCTGTCACTTCCATGATGTCCATGAGACATACATGCCATGATGCATTCGGTGAGCTGACCACGATGCAGCTTCCGAGAAGTGCCACCAGGAAAAGAGGAAAACTGTAAATGGCGAGGACATTTTATTCGCCATGACCTCTCTGGGATTCGAAAACTATGCCGAAGCACTCAAGATTTACTTGTCAAAGTACCGAGAGGTAAGCCTGCCTTGCAACAATGGCCTTTCTCTTTTTCATATGTCTTGTTCATGACCCTGACGTGGATTCCTGATATCAACAGCAGCAGTCGCAGTCAAATCGAGGTGACAGCCAACAAAATCGGCCGAGCAGCCAAGGTTACGGTGCCCCAGGACCAGCCAACCCTGGCGCCGGCGCGTTTGGTGCCGGCGATCTTGGAGGACAACAAGACGGATCCGATGCTCAGAGTTACGGCCTCTACGGTGCCCAACCCGGGCATAACGGGGCTGGCGGCGAGTATTAACTTTGCCGCGCCTTGTTAGTTGAACATGTGTTTCTAGTATAGGCTGGACAGGATTCTGTCCATGAGATTTTTCTTGTTTTTATTTTTCTAACTTGGAAGTATGTATAAGTACAGGCCCATAATATGGACCGCCCTGGATGCAGAGCAGAGTATAATTACATGAGGGTAAAGTCTGGTTGTTATATTTTCGGGAAGGACAGGGAAAACCGGGGTTCGGTTATGGGTGTGTTTGCTTTTGTTTGTTTTTGTTAAACCGTAGTAGATTCCCCATGATGTTTTTCTTGCAATGTCTACCTTATTTGCCGTTCCTGAAATTCTCGAGATGCTCCAGGTTTGGAAGATGTAAATAAATAAAGGTCCCAGACCGCCTTCCATTTACGGCGCCAGGGTCCTGTACAAGCATTGGTGCACGTGCCATCTGCGGGGGTGGGTCTTGTATCCGGGCACCCTGGCACGTTCTGGGGATTTTTTTTCAATTCTCCATCAACCTTTTTCTGGCGATAAGGTGGAGATAACCCTGCAATTCCAATCCAGCGGCAGAAACATTTTCGACGTCGACATCATCGCCACGCTGCTGGACGGATCAGGGTCGTGTTGTTGCCCGTTTCAACAAGGCCTCTCAGTGACAAGCATGGTGGATCAAACAGTGCTCAAAAACTCACTGGAAAAACACGATTTCGCTCCGTCATTTCCCTAGGCTCTCTCTTTCCTCTCTCAGCGCACCGCGAAAGCCAAATTCTCCAATTCCCACCTGCGCAGTCGCTAAAATCAATTTTCATCAATCATCACTCAACCCTCCCCATTCATCAAGGGATTTTTGCGAGGAATCAATATGACGACCATTTCGCCTCTCGCACGTAGCCACTCGGCTGTCCTAAATTCCAATGTGTCGACTTCGACCCCAATCAAGCCAATCCTACGAAAACCCCAAACTTCTTCAGTCCTCGGCACCCGATCGCGATCCATCGATTCTGACGGCGCCGACGAATATGAGCATCCATCGAAGCGACAAAAGAAAACGGTCGTCTTCAACGAAGACCTGAACATGATCAAGGAGATCAGCAGCAAGACGTTGGAGGAGGCTAAGCGGGAGGTGAAGCAAGCTCTGGACGGACACAAACGCGGCGACGATGAAGACTACGATAATTTAAAGGACCTCTTTGCGCCAAGACACAACAGATCGGCAGACGACGAGTACCTCGACGACACGAAACCGCAGGACCTGCTTGCCTATGTAATCGCGATGCACGGATACGCAGCTCAGATCGACCGGTCGTGTTCTGGTCTGCTGAAGAGCATCCTTCGGTGTAACTGGCTAGACAGGGACGAGAAATTCTCGAGAGCATACATTGAGCTCCTGGCTGCGTTGTCGTCGGTACAGGGATCCTTCCTCGCACAGGCGCTCTCCATGATGGTTGACAAGTTCAACGAGACGAAGCATTCTTCAAGCGTTCCTGGATTTTCCCCAGTCGACGCCGAGACGAAGAAGCAGTGGCTGCACGTTGGAATCAAATACATGCTCGAGGTGTTCCCCCCAGGGTCGCGCATTATTATGAACTTGGTTTCGTCAAAGTTTCCTTACACGGAGGATTCCAAATCGGTGCATATGCAGTTTATCGACCATCTCTTGCGTCTCAAGACTTCAAAGCCGGAAATCGAGCGGGACATCATGGAGCTTATCCTCTCAAAGCTTGTCAAGCTGGACGTTGAGATGACGCTCGATCTCGAGAATGACGACGACGCGACAACCAGAGCAGTCATGCGGCAACTCGAGGCCTCAGACGCCGCTAAAAACGAAGAAGACGATGACGAGAGCGATGCCGATTCCGTTATGAGCGACGACGATGAATTGAACGAGGAGACAAAGCGGGTCCTCATGATCAAAAGCAAATTGGAGACCATGGATGCCATCATGGACCTGCTGTTCTCGATATACGATCCTCTCTTCGCAAACCCGGAAAGCGAGGAGGCGATGGAGGCTTTCCACGATTTGCTCAGCGATTTTTCAAATGTCATCCTGCCGGTATGTTCATGATATCGGCTGTACTTCCCAAAACCATTGCAGATGCTGACTTGCTCCCTCAGCATCTCAAATCCCGTCATACACAGTATCTGCTCTTCAAGTTTGCCATGAAGTCTAATACCCTCATGGAGATGTTTATCGGAACTCTTTTCAACTTGGCGTAAGTCTTTTCTGGGGAAGAGGTGTATCTTCGGTAGCTGACTTGTTGGCTGTTAGGTTCGAGTCTACACGGCCACCAGTCGTCAAGCAGGCGGCGGTTGCTTACTTGGCAAGCTTCACTGCACGCGGTGCTAGGATGCAAAGTGCTCAGGTTCAACTGATTGTCAAGACGTTTCTGAACTATCTTGATCACGCCCGTGAGACACATAAGAGCTGTCGGGGACCAGATGTTCGAAGATATGCACAGTATTAGTGAGTTTGCCTTGTCTTCAACATCGCTCTTGGGGTGAAGCTAATTCTGCTTCCTTTTTAGCGCATATTTTCAAGGCCTACTCTACATCTTTTGTTTCCGCTGGCGAGATCTGATTGATCGTGAGTCGCTACCTTCCAGCCTTGACTGGGACGATCCTGCTTCGTTTCTCGGCCTGGATCTGCCTTGGATGCCAGAGCTCAAGGAGAGGCTACAAAGGAATATTGGCAGTAAACTAAACGTGAGTGTTTTCATTCCCTTTCATTTTGTTCAGTCTGCTTACATGTTTTTTCAAATAGCCCTTGAAGTGCTGTTCCCCAGCTATAGTCGACGAGTTTGCGCGTCTCTCCCACCACCTTGGACTGATATACATTTATCCCCAAATCGAAAAGAACAAGAGCATTCACCTATCTCAGTTCTTTACGGGGAGTTATGCAACTGGAGGAGCGCTGAGGGATAGCGGTTTCGAGTTTGACAATGAGAAATGGACGCACCTGGAGGCTTGTTTTCCTTTTGATCCGTTCCAGTTACCTTTGGCTAGGCGATGGTTGGATCTGCAGAATAATTATGTCACTTGGGCGCCGATGGCTGTTTTGGACAGGGCAGAAGAGGAGGATGAGAGTAGTGATGAGGAGGAGGAGGATGACGAAGAAGAAGATGCGGCGGATAGTGATTTGGAGGATGAGGAGATTGGTGAGGATACGAGAAAGTTTGAGGAGGACGATGATGGGACGGAGGACGGGTTGAGGTGATTTGATTTGCATCGGATTTTTGGGCTTTTTCTTTTCGGCTATGGGGTTTTGGAGGCTTTTGGGGATTTTCTTTTGACTGAAGGGACGGACGGGCCCTTCTTTTTTAAACCTTTTTTAAAGCATGGCGCAGGAGGATAATTCAAAAGTGGAGCATTTATGGGAATGGAGGGTAATGGATGGATGGTTATGGCGTTTATATATTCTTTTATATATATGTTATTTTCTTGTAGGGGTATTTGTTGAGAAAGTGGATGAGACGGAAAAGCAGGGGAAGGGGAGATATGAACGTTGAATAGAGTATTTACCGAAAAACGAGAGAATAGATAAAAGTTGGTTGTCTACGAATCTTGAGGTTTTGATTGTCAAGCAATGTTCATAACTGGTGGTTTTGTTCAGCCCATCAAAGTTCCTCAGCAGTCGGTTGTTGATACATAAGTGAGTATACAGCAGTGCAAGTTAACAACTAAAGGCCCGGTGGTGGTGTAATGTGCAGTGCGCCAGTCAAGAAAAAAAGAAAAGAGTAAGAGCGCTTGAAGAAGAAAAGAGAAGAAACAATAACAAATGAATAAGAAGAACAACAACAACAAATGAATAAGAAGAACAATAAGAAGAACAATAAGAAGAACAATAAGAAGAACAATAAGAAGAACAATAAGAAGAACAATAAGAAGAACAATAAGAAGAACAATAAGAAGAACA